>CM029668.1:28770059-28835059 GCA_017311315.1 Dendrocalamus latiflorus | reverse complement strand
CTTTCGTGCACTGACATAAATAGTATTTGAATTTGAGTAAACTAAAAATCATATAGCTGTATCTTCAACTCCCACACTGTTACCAAAATTTTATAATCCTCTACTGCACTGTGTTTTTCTTGTAATAGATTTGACAAAAAAAAACTTGTATAAACCAGCTTTCACAGCTGTGTTGATTAAAAACTTGACCGTGTGGAACCACATGGCCAGTGCGAAGAACAGCGTGGAACTCTCCGTGATTCCCACACGGGCCGTGCAAATCTACACGGGCAAGTGCTCAGCCCATGTGAAACTTCTGTGAAATTCTACACGACCGTGTATTTCCACACGGGCGTATAGAATCTGCATGTCGAGGCCAAACCGAATTGTACTCTACCATTTGTGTACGTAGACCCCTATTCCGTACGTAGGCGGACGCCCAAAACCTCTTCATAAGGGTTTGGGGCGCCCCCTCTTTTCAGCAAGGTCTTAGATTAGTTTGGAATTAGGTCTTAGTTTAGTTTAGGGGAGCTCTCTAGGGTAGATTAGCTGGTTCTTGCTCCCTAGTTTGATCAATCGCTCTAACAACCTTCCGTTGTAATTCGTCTTTAAGATTAATATTAAGCTTTAGTGAATTCTTCTTAATTTCTGCAATTTCTTTATTTTCTCTACTTATTGCTTTATTTGCTTGCTTTGCTTTGGTGGATTAGGTCATCGTTCTTGCTCGTTATTAGATTATTTTCGCTTTCTAGTTAATTTAGCCATTAGTTCTTGTTCTTAGATCATAGAATAGTCGTAGCAAGTAGTTGATAGCTTAGATTCAATTGATAGCAATTTAATTCCTGTTTTGCAACTTTATTCCCGCAATTAGATTAGGGTTTCGTAGGAGTAGCTTAGTTCTTACTAGTGTTTTAAATCTCCGGCTATGACGTTTAGCAGATGACTTCTCAAACAGCTAATAACGGAGCTAAATGAGGCTATAGCGGGCTATAGCGGCTAAATTATACATGGACTCAAATAGCTTCATCTGTCTAAAACAGCTATAGCGGGCTATAGCGGCAGCTATAGCCGGAGATTTAAAACTTTGCTCGAGTAGAAAAACCACAAAATTCTCTCTTTGATTCGCCTAGCATCCCAATCTAAACAAGTTTTTGGCGCCGTTGCCGAGGAGCATCGGTCAGATAGTTTGTTGAACTTTCGCATTGCAGTGACTAGGCCAGAAAAAAAAACAAATCAATTTTCGTGCGTCACACTGGCCGTATGTAGCGCTACACGGCCGTGTGAAATTTTCAGAGCATCTTTTCTTCGGCTTTTTCTTCTTTGGACTAACCTTTTGCAGGCTAGCGTTTTATGAGCGACGATTCTACCACAGATTGGGATACAACATTGGAAGAATTTCGTCAGAAAATCAAGAACAACACTGTTTCATTAACAATTGCTCCGTTCTACGCCTGTCAATCTTCAAAGGAAAGTGAAGGCGACCAAGAAGATTCAGGTTTTGAGCACTACCAATCTTCCTTCTTCTAGCAATACAATCGGAGACCAGGAGAAATCGTTACGGGATTATGCAGCCCCTACTACATGGGAAGCTCCGGGAGGAATTTTGCCACCCGCCGTCGCAGTTAATAATTTCGAAATCAAGCCTGCTCTAATCAACATGGTACAACAAAATCAGAAATCAGTTTTTTTTGGTGGGGGGCGGGGCGCTACTGACAGAAGATCCAAGCTTGCACTTGAGAATTTTCTTGGAATGTTGCGATACCTGCAAAGTAAACGGTGTTTCTCAAGATGCCATTAGGATGAGGCTTTTCCCATTCTCCTTGAGAAACAGAGCAATATCATGGTATTACTCTCTTCCAAAAGTTGGCTGCACGACATGGAATTTTTTTTTATGAATAACCTATTTTTTATTGGAAATAACAGAAATATACCCGTGTTCATATTTTTTTACAGAAATAGGCTCCAGTCACCTTATCGTCGTGCGACTGGAGCCTATCGCCCAACGGCCAGATGACACGCAAGCAATCCGCCAGCCGTTGGGTGAATTATTATAGTCTCCTAATGGTACCGTTGGGCGACTGCGCTTCCAGTCGCCCAACCGTTGGGCGGCTGGAAGGGGTTGGGCGATTGGAAGGGGAAATAAAAGGCGAGGCCACTCGACCGTCACCCTCAACAGAAACAACAGAAGCAGAACCGGAGAATAAAAGGAGACAGCCGAGGCGAGGAGGAGAGGAAAGAAAAGAGAGAGAAAAGGAGAGGGAGGGGTGGAGAGGAGACGGAGGAGAGAAAAGGAGAGGGAGAGGAGAGGAGAGGAAGAAGCAATCATAGATAATTTTTTTCTTGTATTTGAAATATTGTACATGCAGTATATATATTATTTACTATTAGTGCTGCTAGAAAATTATAGATATAGATAGAAATAGTTCAATTTTTGGTATACAAAATTTAGTTAATGTAGTTTTAGGAAATTACCAGCCGTAGTAGCGTGTAGTTATGTATAATGTAGTGAACATAGTTTTACAAAATTAGCATTGTTAGTAAATTGGCATGCGTACAAAATTATAGTTTTAGAAAATTAAGTCAACATTACGTACAAATGAATCGTCTGTAGAAATTTGTAGGTATTACAAAATTCAGTCAATATTTATATTAGAATTTCATAATTTTCTTTGTAAATAATAATAATATGTAATATTTATGATTAAATACGAATAAATGTAATGTCATTAGTACGTTGGAAAAACATGTGTACCATTGTAACTGGTATATAGGCATTTAAATCAATCTGTCATGTAAATTGTCGAAACCAATAGGAATTTTTTGCAGTAGTAGGGCACAGCTCGAGTAGTGAGAAAAGTGTAGCGTTGGTGCGTGGGTGCCGATAGAAAGTTAATACTACAAGGTTAGTGTAGTTGGTTACGACAGGCTAACGATTGGTGAAATGTGAATTGCAGTACGTCAATACTTTTATAGTGTGTGATGCAATTTGACATGTTGCAAAATTGAAACATATATGCAGGCAGACATTAGCAGTGCCGATACCCACTACATTGATTGTGCATTACGGTGCTGCAACCGTTTATGAAGGTTCGAACGTAACGCCAAAGTACTCCTTCCATTCGAGCGGAAGGTCCCCCTTTGGTGACCCATATTCAACTAGGCCCTTGGCGTTTGTCATAGTGGCTTACTCTACGACGGAGAAGATAGTTGTTCCTACCAGTAATGGCTCGTCCATTCATTTTATAGCGTAATTGTGGTGTCATGGTGTCATTCATAACACAGGGTAGCTTTGAGCCGCGACATGACCGCACAAGCCACCTTTACTCATTGACATGACATGACATAACAACCACCAGGGTGGCTGGCGGGCTGGATATGGCAACCTCGGAGTGAGCTCGGCGCCGCGAGGATGGTGCCCCCGCCTGGCTGCCGCCGCCGCGTTGGCCCCGAGTCCCTGCAGGAGTCTCCGCCGGCACCACACGCGCGGGCACAGCAATGCCCAACACCTCGCACGTGCGGTTAACCCGCCCTTGCTTCGCCGCTCGGGTCACGTCCTCACGTAACTGGTGCTCCTTGAGCGTGTATGGGCCAAGCAACACCTCCGCCGCGCGCTCCGCATCTTCTAGCCGAGCCACTACGCAAAAAGATAACAAGTCAATTAGACCAGGACTACGCAGACACAAGAAGGAATGTGCACCAGTGCGCTGGACGACTTACAAGGAGCGGAGGGCGGAAACAGGCAAGACACGGTCGGGTGAACCCCGTCCTTTTGATCGACGCCCTGTCCCGCGTACTTCCACCGGGAGGAGAGGGGCGCCACCCCGTACATCGTAAACTCCTCCGCCAGGTCGCGCATACTTAGCCGGTGGGCGACGCCGGCAAGTCTCCATAATCTCCCCACGTCATCAGCCTCCGGCTTCACGCTTGGCGAACTATTGAACGAGATGGGCCCTCCTCGGCATTGCAGGCCACTCGTGCTGGTGACGATGTAATAGAACCAGTGCCGCGTCCAGCCAGACTCCCACTTCCCCGGCGTGGCAGGTGCAGGAAACAGCGTCGTACATGACGCTCGTAGCATGAAATCCACGCTGCCAAACTTGGATACAGCCCCCTCTCCAACCTTCCTGGGTCGACAGCATGCGTCGTGCAGGGTGGCGAACAGGCTCGCGTTGGGACGCCGGCCTTTTGTCCGTGTCGCCCACGTAAAGACAGCTAGGCGGACTATCGCGTTTGGCGTCAGCTGCGCTAACTCCAACCCGTAGGCCCGCAGGACTTCGCCCACGAACATCGTTGAGGGCATTCGGAGGCCGGCGTCGAAGAACGCGACAAAGACAATCGCATCCGTTTCCCGGGGCCTCGGCTCCGTCTCGTCGCGACGGGGTAAGCGAGCCCCATCGCGCTCTTCGATCTTCCCCTCCCGCACAAGCCGTTGTAGCATCTCTTCGGTTACGCGGCTCTTCCCTAGCACACGGGAGCAGCGGCCCTCCGAGTGTTCCATGGCGTCCCACTACTTGTTGGCACGTGAGCGCCCCCGCAGCATCAGCCTGTACTCCCCGGAAGGGAAGGACAGCTCCTCCCAGCTAGACAGGGAGCCGCCGCTGGGATGGTGGGGGGCATCATCGTGACCGGCCATCGCTCTCTAAGATCAGCGCAGAAGGAACCAATGCAAGGGCAGGTTGCGCTCCTATCAATACGGAACAAGCAAGGCTAGGCAGCAGGCGAGAAGGAAAGTACCCACCGCAGCGATGGCACCTTATAAAGCCCGCCCACCTCCTCTACGGCCAAAAGCGCAGCCAAGTTAAACCCCTAGCAGTTCGACTGCCCACTACTTGGAAAGAACCGTCGGTACCTGGAGGAACGTGCCGGGTAGGTGGCTGGGCAGCACACAATACCAGCATGCGTCCCGCTTCCCTGGGGAAGGGGCGAACGGCCGCGGTCACGCAACCGCTCACATCCCACGACGCGCCAGTTACAAGCCGCCGCGTGCCCCACCCACGGGAAGGCAGACCGCACGACGGACGGCCTGCCTTCTGACAAGCCAGGCGTCGGCATGATTCCAGCCGCCATTAAAAGCGCACTACCAGACCAAGGGGTCATAGCAGCTTCAGGGCGCAGTGACGTTGGTGGCACGAGGCCCGGTTCCACTGCGGCGTCGACCATGACTCTGGCTCGGCCCTCAACGACCCCTGGAGTCAAGAGGTCTAAGCCAGCCTCCGGGACGGAGCGCGTGCGCATCTACTTCGACAAAGACACCAGCCTCCGCTGCCACCCGTTCGAAGGGTAGGGGACGGAGCGTGCGCGCGTCTACGTCGACTAGGCGCCAACCTCCGCTGCCACCCGTTCGAAGGGTAGGGGACGGAGCGCGCGCGCGTCTACCTCGACTAGGCGCCAGCCTCCGCTGCCACCCGTTCGAAGGGTGGGGGATGGAGCGCGCGCGCGTCTACCTTGACAAGGCGCCAGCCTCCGCTGCCACCCGTTCGAAGGGTAGGGGACGGAGCGCGCGTGCGTCTATCTCGACTAGGCGCCAGCCTCCGCTACCACCCGTTCGAAGGGTAAGGGACGGAGCGCGCGCGCGTCTACCCCGACTAGGCGCCAGCCTCCGCTGCCACCCGTTCGAAGGGTAGGGGACAGAGCGCGCGCGCGTCTACCCTGACTAGGCGCCAGCCTCCGCTGCCACCCATTCGAAGGGAAGGGGACGGAGCATGCGCGCGTCTACCTCGACAAGGCGCCAGCCTCCGCTGGCACCCGTTCGAAGGGTAGGGGACGGAGCGCGCGTGCGCCTACGTCGACAAGGCGCTAGCCTCTGCTGCCACCCGTTCGAAGGGTAGGGGACGGAGCGCGCGCACGTCTCCCTCGACTAGGCGCCAGCCTCCGCTGCCACCCGTTCGAAGGGTAGGGGACGGAGCGCACGCGCGTCTACCTCGACTAGGCGCCAGCCTCCGCTGCCACCCGTTCGAAAGGTGGGGGATGGAGCGCGCGCGCGCGTCTACCTTGACAAGGCACCAGCCTCTGCTGCCACCCGTTCGAAGGGTGGGGGATGGAGCGCGCGCTCGTCTACCTCGACAAGGCGCCAGCCTCCGCTGCCACCCGTTCGAATGGTAGGGGACGGAGCGCGCGTGCGTCTACCTCGACTATGCGCCAGACTCCGCTACCACCCGTTCGAAGGGTAGGGGACGGAGCGCGCGCGCGTCTACCCCGACTAGGCGCCAGCCTCCGCTGCCACCCGTTCGAAGGGTAGGGGACAGAGCGCGCGCGCGTCTACCTTGACTAGGCGCCAGCCTCCGCTGCCACCCATTCGAAGGGAAGGGGACGGAGCATGCGCGCGTCTACCTCGACAAGGCGCCAGCCTCCGCTGGCACCCGTTCGAAGGGTACGGGACGGAGCGCGCGCGCGCCTACGTCGACAAGGCGCCAGCCTCCGCTGCCACCCGTTCGAAGGGTAGGGGACGGAGCGCGCGCACGTCTACCTCGACTAGGCGCCAGCCTCCGCTGCCACCCGTTCGAAGGGTAGGGGACGGAGCGCGCGCGCGTCTACTTCGACTAGGCGCCAACCTCCGCTGCCACCTGTTCGAAGGGTAGGGGACGGAGCGCGCGCGCGTCTATCTCGACAAAGCGCCAGCCTCCCTAAACCTCCGCTGCCACCCGTTCGAAGGGTAGGGGACGGAGCGCGCGCGCGTCTACTACCTCGGACTTTGCAGCACACCAAGGCTCCGCAAGTTCGGGGGAGTTCACAGGCCGCAGGGACGGAGGGGTCCAAAGGACTCGGCAACATGGCTTCTGCCCTGACAGGGATGTACTGATGAAAGGGCATAATTGTAAAAGCACACTCCCATATGAATATATATATATATATATATATATATATGAAGGGAAGGCTAAGGGAGGGAGAGGACTCTCTCCCAACTCTCCACTACCATCTCTCTCTCTGTTTGGTCTGTAACCACAACAGGATCCATGAACAGGGTCATCACCATCTAGAACTCCGGGCTGAACTCAAAAGGGTGCACGAGACTACCCAAATATGGCCTACCAATTGGGAAGTGCTCCCATGACCACAGCTGAAGCAGAATGTAGTACACCACAAGGACCGACTCGCTGGCCACAGTACGTTGTAAGGCATCACACAAGTCTCGATACGTGGCAGTAAGAACTACAGATCCCAGCTGTATTGTGGCACCTCGTCAGGCCAGGCATCCCCAAGGACTCCGCAAGGTGTATGTAGCTAGGTTGAACGGAATCTCCAGTGGTGATAGGAAATAGGACCCACCCGAACAGAATCAATAGGTACACGATAAAGTGCGGTTGCACCATCTCCTGAGGCACGTCCACATGGTAGGTTATGTAGTGTCGTAGCCATGAATATGGCACACCGAATATGTTGTCCGGGATCGGGTGACTGAACCGGTGACCCAGACGGACCTTCTAGTCTGCTGGCATGGGTGGTGGCACTACTGCAGCACCACAAAGCAGTAGAGTTGTAAGCATGTACACATCCTGAAGAGTAACCGTCATCTCACCCCATCTGAAGTGGAAGGTGTGAGTCTCCGATTTTCAACGATCAACTAGTGTGGACAGCAATGCCGCATCAAACTGGAACACATGCGGTTCATCCAACATGCGGGCAATGGGCAGCAGTCCGATGTCCCACAGTAGTGGGATGTACCGCTGGTCTAGAGCCCAGTGCTCTCGGGGGATCCTAAGGATCAAGCTTAGAGGGCGGCACCCAACGGCCACGCCAGGCATCGGTGCTGCGCATCCCAACAGGGGTCCAGCATCTCGTACGTCATCTCCTGCTGATAAGGAAAACAAGTTAGTCTAGAATGACAATGGAATCTGCAACAAACATAACGATAGAAAAACGTACCAAACATAGCAAGACATAAAGAAAATGTACACATGAATATCACCCTACGATGAATTTAGTAGAGTACAAAGGTTGAAAGCTAATGTGCACGACATAAAGAAAATGTACACAACAAAGCCCCTCACGAATTGAAAGCACCTCGAGAACATATAACTGGAGTGCATCGCAACGCACAAAAATATGGAACCAACAAGCAGCACAGGAAAACTATGTACTGACTACTCGGAGCATTGCTTGATGTCGGCCTATTTGGGCACTAGCTGAAGGAGTGCCCAATCGTCTTACAGAGTCTGCACTTCAGGTGCCAAACCTGATCCCCATGCTAGCTGTCATCCATGTTGTTGCTGATGTGATGGCCATGTCATCTTGTAGGGCTGATGTGCTTCAGTGCATCGTTTGGCACCCACTTCACCTGCCCTAGCCATAGGTCCCTGTAGTGCATGTCCACCCCGTACGAATGGAACTCCATACTCTAGGTTTCATACAAGTGTTGCATGTCATAGTACTTTGAGATGTAATGCATCCTAGTGCCATACCACGCATGTCGCATACACATGGGTACTTCTGCCTGAGGCGGATCTCGAACTTCTTCCTTATGCTATCCATGGTACGAGCAATGTGCGAACAAGGTTTCTCGATCTTGTTGTCCATATACACCTGCATTACCTCAAAAAAATTGTTTGCCTTCATTCGGATGCTTCTTTGCCATCATGGCTCTACTCACAAAGTACCGACAAAATGGTTCCAACTCTCCTCCACGACTGCCATGATCGGTAGGGATCTGACGCCCTTTAAGACACCGTTGTACACCTCAGACATATTAGTTGTCATGATTCCATACCTTGCTCCACCGGTGTCGTGTAGCATAGACCACATCTCCAAGCCAGATGCATTCGACTGAACCCATTGCGTGAACTCCCCAACTCTCGTGGAGCCTCCCTCCATGGCCACAGCTTCAGCCTAGTCAAGACACAGTACATGCTCGTCAGCCTCTATAAGGCCTCAAACTTTCGCTTTTAGTTGTGCATACAAAGCTTGTTGAACATCTTCATCAGGTCCTTGCTATGGAACCTTCTGTGGAAGTTCGCCATGAGATGCCTCATGCACCAACGGTTCTTCATATCATTCCATTGAATGGGGGCTACGTCCCATTCTGCATCGTGCACAATGCAGATAGCAAGCCTGCACTGTGGTTTGAGGTGACACATACATCTGGGAGATCTCACACCACGGCCTGCTTCACGTTGACTAGGAACCACAGTAAGCTATCGGTATTCTCATTCTGCACAATTGCAAAGGCCACAAGGAGTAACTGGTCATTCATGTCAGCTGCAATCGAAGTCAGGATAGTACCCTTGTATATGCCAGATAGGAACATCCCGTCCATCGTTAGCACTAAATTATGTCCTCTCCATGAAGTGAACATACACCATTGGCCTGGCATATATCACTGCAGCAGGGTTGCACATGACCTCCATGTAGCTCGCCCATGAAGCGTCACTAGTCACCTTTAGAAGTTGCCATATGGTCTCCCCTGTAGCACCTACCACTGTAACATCCTGATTTTCAGAGCCTTTTTGAAGTTTTTAAAATAAAATTCACCATTTGGATTTTTCTAGAATTAATTAAAGCTTAATTGGAATTTTTATTAATTAAAAGGATTTAATACGATTAAATTAAACATTAACATTTGTCAAAAGTATTTTATTTGAGTTCCTTGAGTCTCAAGGAATTTTTTGGAATTTTCTTGGATTTTTCCGGGTTTATTTGCTATTTTCTAGAGCTTAAAAGGTTTATTTGAATTTCTAGAAAAAGAAAATCTCTAAAAATCCCTAAGGGCCCAGTGGGCTGAAACCCATCAAACCAGCCCACTCCAACTCGCCGGCGCAACCTGCCCTACACCCAGACATGCGCCGGCCATCCGTCGCCTCGTCGTTGCATCCGAGCCGCCCAATCCGCCTTTGTTCTCAGCCATCCGATCTCCTATGGGAACATGTGTTGTCCATCAGATGGTTGTTGCACTGTTCACCGTCGTCTCCGCTCGGGACTCCACCGCCTGCCTCCCGCCCGGCCTTGGCATCCGTGTTCGCTCCGCGTGCGCCGCTCTTCATCTCCGACTGGGACACTTCGGTGTCCGGGTATAAAAGGGGCCAACCCCGCGGTCCTCCAGCGTCCCACAGCCGTCGCCCTCATCACCACTAGCCGCTCGCCTCGCCGTCCTCACTGAGATCGCCCGGGTGCGCCACCGCCGGTGAGTCGTGATTTGCATATTTGGGTCTCGATAACCACTGAGGCATACACTACCTTGATGTGTAACTTCTTCCTTGCTGTGCCTTGATCGAATGCGGAACACATGCATCTACGTAGTTTAGACAGGCTCATGGCGTTCAGACTAGATGCGCGGATCATGGTTCGGTCATAATTTGGCAGGTCCGCCTCGCACGATCCATCGCGTACGAGACCACTCCTGTAGAATACGAATAAGTCTTGAATGTCACCAATGGTGTACTTAACATAAGTGCATACTGAACCCTCTTAGTATATAACATGCAACAAGCGTACTGCATACAGCTGCTATCGCACTGTAAGATTTACATTTTAATTTCGTTGTTCTTCCTATCACCTACAAATTCGATTTGTAATTTTTGTTTATTTGTAATTCTAAATTTCATTTGTTTATGGATTTTACTTACAAATTCCTATATAAATCAATTTTCAAATTTAATGTAGTTTGATTTTCAATTCTCTTATTTACGAATCTTACTTCGGAATTTGTATGAAAATTAAATTACAAATTTTCTGTTATTTTCAGTCCTAATTTGTATTATTCTTGTTGGAATTAATGCAAAAATCCAATTATTAATTTTTCTTCATTTTTTACTTAGGAATTCTTATATAAATCAATTTTATTTTTAATTCTGATATTTACGGAACTTACTTTTGAATTCGTATGGAAATTACATTACAATTTTTTGTGTTCTAATTTTATTCTACTCATTCAAATTTAGTTGAATTTATTTATATCACCCGACATATGGTGTCCACTATTTTCCTAATCCAACTAACTGTGACTTTCTTGTTTCTAATCCAGCTACTCCTGTTATCACATACAAATACTCTTATTTAAATACTAAATTTTTTAACGCTTACACAACCAGCAGTGACTGCAATAGTACAAATAAATGTGTTCACAAAAAATAAACTACAACATATTTTGTACACCACAATACACCATGCTTTATATATGGAAGGTTTCGCACAAATAAACATTTTACCAAAGATTGACATGTAGCAACTTTCTTAAATGACGTTTTGGCTAATTACATGCTAATCACTACGATAAAATTATAGTCACATGGGGACGATAATTACCTTTTCTTGAAGCTCACGAGGTGATCTACAACTTTGCAATTACAAAAACTTCTGATCCCAAACGAAAACAAATCAAAATCCTGTGTTTACACTCCTCTCTTTCTTCCCTTCACTCCCTCTCTTGCTCTGGAATTTCCTTGCTCTGTCCAAACTCCAACAGCATACAAGATCACCCTTTGCTATGAATCCTGAAATGCATGCTGTCTGAACCATTTTATCGCGCGACTTAGTGAGCTGAAATGCAGACAACACAGGTGGGGGACACAGCCAATGCGTGCAATCCAGCGGCATGTGTGCATGCAGCATGCAAAAAAAAGCCAAAAGGCGATGGCACAGGCGGCATGTAGCATGCAAAAAAGGGACAGATAGTTGACGGCACAGGCGGCTTTCAGCGGGATGGGACGGTGTTACAGTGGTAATGGGGTCCCTGATCGCACGTCTTGCTACTACAGTGCTAAGTCGTGCGGTCGGGGACCGCACATCTCTAGCTACAGTGTATGCTATGGTAGTCGTGCGGTCCCTGGCCGTACGATTAACACATGTTAGCCATATATAGTCGCGCGCTCGGGGAGGGGGCTAAAAATGGAATTGTGGTGATTCGGGGGCTAAATTTGGTATTCACGTGATAAACAGTGTCAGATTTGACCAAATTTCGCCAAGACGCACCGCACAAATGTTTCTTTCTCGTTGATCTCCCTGCCCCCAATTGACAAACTCTAGAATGGAGTTAGATGAACTTTGGGGAAAAGATAGGTGGACGAATCTTAGAGCAAACCTGATGAAACTCTGTTTATATTGGCTTTTAAAGCTATTTTTCTATGGTAAATAGTTTTTTATAGTATCTAACTTTTAAATAAAATGTCTTTTTAAGGTAAAGTTTACTAGTCGATTATAATATACATTACAACGACTTTATTTATATCGGCTAAAATTACACCTGAGTGTCTTTTTCTATAAGTTGTTACTATTTATAAGACAAAGCCTATACAAACGGGCCGAAGGCAAATGATACATAACTCGGAGAGTCGGAGGGAACAATCAAGCTTGAGATTACTGTCGTCCTTGG
This sequence comes from Dendrocalamus latiflorus, assembly GCA_017311315.1. Classification (NCBI taxonomy): domain Eukaryota; kingdom Viridiplantae; phylum Streptophyta; class Magnoliopsida; order Poales; family Poaceae; genus Dendrocalamus; species Dendrocalamus latiflorus. Next base: position 28,822,779 of record CM029668.1, on the reverse strand, counting down.
GCCCACTATCTTCGATCCTGTTCTCTGTTCGGTATAGGATCCAAGCTGCCAGGTGGGCCCAGCCGAGTCAAAGTCCGTGTCAGAGTAGGCAAAGGCGAGCTAAACCGTGGTAGCTCGGAACAACCTTGATCGCTCCGAAACCGAGTCGGCACGAGCGCGCGCGCGGCCTCTATATTTGTCACGCACGGGCGCCTCGATGGATTCCTTGTTTGCATGCAGCAAGAGCCATTTTGCCATCGATCGATACCTAGGCAGCTCGATCCAATGGCCTCCCGCCCGCTGTACGCCGGCGCCCCACCCATGTTACTCCTGTTCGTGCCGACCCAGCTTCCGCCGCCACCCATGTTCCCGTGGCCGTTCGTGCCAGTGCCAGTTCCCGCCCCACCGCACGCCGCCCCGTTCGTGGCGCCAGTTCCGCACGCCGCCGCCGCCGTCCAGTACTACGGCGGCGGAGTCGTCTGCCTGCCGGCAATGGTGAAGGTACGCTCGATCACGGCGGTGAACCTCGACGAGCAGATGGACCTCATCCGCTCGCTACTCCCGCGGTTCCCCTACGTCGCAGTGGACACGGAATACCCGGGCACCGTCCACCGCCCGGCCGCCGGAAGGCGCTACGGTCAGCTCGCCCCGGACGAGCGGTACGCGCTCATGAAGGCCAACGTCGACGAGCTGCCCATCGTCCAGCTCGGGGTGACACTCTGCGACGCGCAAGGAAACCTCCCCGTCGTCCTCGACGAGCAACACCGCCCCGTCGAGCTAGCGTGGGAGGTGAACTTTTCTGACTTCGACGTCAGCCGCGATCGGCACGCCGCCGAATCAGTCGCGTTCCTGCGGTCCCAGGGATTCTACTTCTCTGTGGCGCGCGCAGCTGGCGTGAGCTCCACGGCGTTCAGGGACAAGCTCCTCGGCGTCCTGTCGTCCCGGCCGCGGGACGAGCTTACGTGGGCGGCGTTCGGCGGGCTGTACGACTTCGGGTACCTCGTCAAGCTGCTCACCGGCGGGCAACCTCTGCCGGCGACGAAGAAGGGGCTCCTAGCGCAGGTGAGGGCCCACCTCGGCCGGCGGGTGTTCGACGCCAAGTACATGGCGGAACACTGCGGCCGGGGAGACCTCCGCGGCGTCGGCCTGAAGGGCGTGGCCGGCAACCTCGGCGTGCCGGCGGCGTTTCCGGAGCCGCCATACCTTGCCGGCGCAAAGAGTATCCTCGCCTGCCGCATCTTTACGGTCATGAGGAGGCACGTGTTCTACCTGGACGGCGGCGCCTGCCACGAAGGCCATATAGATGGCCTGCAGTAGTGCGGAGCGTATAGTCATATACATGGAAGCGGCATGTCAATTGTAAAGTTAGCTAGATTTGTCTTTTTTTTTGGTTTTTTGAAATACATTAGATCGGTGTTAGAATGATTGCACTATATATTTACATTATAAATAAATGAATAAAATTCAGTTTGTACTGAAGATTTGTGTTTACTGTTTCGGATTTGATATGCCTTGTCATGACGAATACACTTGCAGTATAAAATTCTTTTGTTTAATTTGCATGGTCACTTATAAAGTACCTTAATGAATATATAACAAGTTTTGTATCTTTACTACTTATAAAAGAACCTGCCCAGTGGTTGTGTGTCATTCGTTCACTCCCGTTCCTCTTAAAGAAAAGGACGCGACTAAAGACTAACCACTACTACAGAAAATGACATCACAGACGGTTCAAAAACGTCATCACAGACGGTTTTCTGAACCGTCTGAATTTATGGGTCAGGGATAAACCAGGTTATCACAGACGGTTCGACAATCGTCTGTGATATTGATATTGACAACCGTCTGTGATATTGATATATCACAGACGGTTTTTAATTGAAAACCGTCTGTGATATATGATTATCACAGACGGTTTTTAACTAAAAACCGTCTGTGTGATATGTTATATATCACAGACGGTTTTTAACTAAAAACCGTCTGTGATATTGATATATCACAGACGGTTTTTATTTACAAACCGTCTGTGATATGTCACCCATCACAGACGGCTTGTAACTAAAAACCGTATGTGATGTTCTTTTCTACCCCTAAATCTATTTCTGTTTATTGGCTAGCCTCAGGAAATGCTAGCCATGCCCTCTGAAACAAGCAGATAAACAAGTATATGTATACATACAATTCACATCTCAATTCATTTGACAAACATAAAACATCCAATTCACATCACATTTCATTCACAAACATAAGGCATCCATTTCGCAAACGAATTAATTGAAATGAAATAAAATATCCATTTACAAAATCACAATTACAGAGTGATAAGAGCAATAAAAAAATCATTCTACGCAGTGGAACTCTCCATCTGATTTTATGACTTTAGTCCAGAAAAACCAAATGAACTCTCCTCGAATTTTTGCTAAGTCCGCCTGTTTCAATGCAGATGTAGAGATTGGCGCAGCCTGTCGATAGGAATATCAACGCGCGCACATATAAAACCTGACATGTATGAAATAAATGTGGGAAGATTGACAAACCTTAGAATTTATGATCTTGGTGGAATCGAGGAGTTGTCTCATATGGTGGCACACGTAGTATCCACACGTGTTGCCCGGCTGCTGCTGGTGGCACTGCAAAAAATAGAATGTGTTAAATCAAGTGGCATTACTACTAAGTGTTGTATATGATTAATTAATGTGTAGCTAGCCAATACCCGAAAATTGCGATCATGTTTCAAGGGCTTGGCAGCTGTCGTCGAGCCACATGTTTGTTGAACATATGTGACGAACGACCTTCATTATTCGAAAAAGTTATATTAGTCATTCGGAAGGAAAGAAAGAGTACAATGTACAATGTACTTACCTATCGAGTATTTCGGCGATAGCTGTGTACTTGGATTTGTTCTTACTTAGAGAATCAAGGTATATAGCCTTGTTCCATTTTGGTATAATTACAATTAAAATCCAATGGAAGTGCTCATTGTATGGCATAAGAACAAATTCCTTATCTTGGTGAGTCAGCAGTGCTTTTGTAATATAGTTCTCGATGAAGGATGCATTCTCGTTGATGGTATCAATGGCGACCAAGCGTGGGTCCAGGAAACCAATTAGTGATTTCGATGATCTAGCTTCGGTCAGCATGAATCTATATATATACACAGAAAAGCAACAAATTGTGACATATATCGGTATTACGTGAACAGAGACTGTGATTGTACAGACTTACAGCGTCCAGCATCGAACGAGTGAGGCGTCGAGAGCGTTGAGCGTGAAAAGACCAAATATATCGTCAAATGTTACCACGAAGACACATTCCTGAACTTCGTGCAAGAAATGTTCCGGCTTGAATTTGACAGTGATACCTGAGCGCCGTTCTACCTCTGGCCTATTGGACTATTCCATATACCAAGCGTGGAATCTTTGGCAACCAAGTCGTAGCTTTATGAGGTGCTCTTGCGGGAATATCATCGGCTCGCCTAGCACGAATTTGCGGGTCAATAGCAGGTACGGGATATCGTCATCATCCTTCGTCTTTGATTTGCCATGGCCATTGCCTCGACTGTAGGTCGACTTTGTGGTAGTCGACTGTAATGGTACAGACGGTGCAAGTTGCTTTGGCGAGAATAACACCCGTGGAGATAGCACCGGTGCAGATAGCTCTGCTTCACACTGCCCGTGTGGAGATGGCACCAGTGCATGTTACTGTGCTTCGTACTGCACTTCTGGTCCTACCACCGGTGAAGAAGCCTCCAGAGAGATGTTGCTTTTGGGCCACTGGATGAATGTTCCAATGGCCTGTCCTAGAGTCACGATCTCGTCGTTGGGGGGGCTTCGGTAGCGGGACCACCTCAAAATTAACATGCACACCATCCACATTAACTTTTGCGAAGCCTGACGCTAAAGCTTGACCGTGCACCATGGCCCCGATACCAGACGAATATGCCTGGCCCCAAGCAGCGTACAAGGGAATGGAGCCACATCTCACTTGGAGCCTACACTTCGTAGGCTCCTACATAATGATACAAAATTAGCTACTCGAATAGGCCTATCAATGGAGCAAGCATTCGAGAGGTAATAATTATTACCAGGATGTCGTCCACAGGAAATTTGGCCTGGGTTTGCGTTGGATTGGACGCGCAGCTACTCGGATGGTTGTGCGGGCTAGCTAGCACAGGAGCGGCGGTAGCGGCCTGCTGACTTTCTGTTTGTTTCCGCACCTCATCTCTGATTACACCAGCCAGCTCACCCATTAGCTCCTCTCTAAGAGATTCCTTGATCTCTTCTCGTAGCTGTGCGTCACGCTCGGCTTTGTTTCTCTTCCTATGCCGATACATTCCGGAGTCATCTTGGAAACCATGTTTCCAAGGAATGTAAAGCCCAAGGCCTCTCGTACGACCCGGGTGCTCCTTGTTTCCCAGTGCCACGGAGAGCATATCATTCTCCCTTGTTCCCTGGAATGATCCCAGGGTAGAATCAAAACTCAGCTCTTCCTGCAAGAGCACGAAATGTCATTTCAATTCGTACGAAGTTGTGGAGTAATTACAAGCTACGTAGTTCTATCGATATCTTACTAGGCGCTGGGACACTTGCTGGTCTGCAGGGTTTCGAAAGGAGACGTCCCCCGATGTCGTTGTAGATGACCTTGCTCTAATCCAATTTCGAGCGTGCTCATCCGGGATATTGGAAAACGGCGGGGCGATGTCCTGTGCAGCTGCCAGGTCATCCTCCTTCCTCCACTGCGGGATTTTACCTGCATACCCAGCTGTGCCAAGTCTGTGGGGGGTGTGTTTTTTGCTTGGAGGGCCTTGTGCGCCGTACTTGTACTTTTGAAATCTTCGGACGTCTTCATCGCCTTGAACTCTTCCCATTGTGGTTCCAGGAATGGGTATTTATGAAAAGGTGTTTCGTCCGTCTCCACGTATTTCCTGACAAGCGTGCTCTTGAAGTTCTTCCATGCTTTGCACGCCGCTAGGTAGGTTTGTCGTTGCACAGCGTATAGGTGTTCTTCTGGGAACTCGAACGATGCCAAAATTTTGGTCCACAGCTAACGTTTTCGAGTGTCAGGCACGTTCTTCCACGAATTGTATGTGATCTCAATTCATTCTCGTGCAACTATTCTGACCATGCTTCAGAATGCGTTTACCGCGTTTTTAGGAAGGATAGGGACCCCAGATGCGTTTACCGCTGTGATGGTCTGTCGCCCCTCAGGCTTCTTCGATAGCCCTCTTCCTTGGCGTCTTGATGTTGGAGCAGACGCCTCCGGCGATGATGTTGAAGAATGCGCGGGTGACATGTTGCTCATTTTGTGGGTCTATTAGGATAAGATGAGAAAGTGATCATATTGAATTGGAAGAGAGGAGAGGAGTAGAGGGGAGGGGGTGATATGGACATAGAGAGGGGGTGATGTGCCTATCTTAGCACCTACTTTAGTTGCTAATACTATAAACCAAATAGCAAAGTCCCTAAACAAAGTTCTATGAAGCAAATGACACAAACTAGAGTATCCCGTTCATTGAACGGGAATTCTAGAGTGTGTCACTTGCTTCATGCCCCTTGAAGGTCTATGTGGCATATACTATTACTACAATGTCTCTAAACAAAGTTCTATGAAGCAAATGACACAAACTAGTGTATCAGGTTCATTGAACCGGATACACTAGAGTGTGTCACTTGCTTCATGCCCTTTGATCATATACTCTTCCTTGATTGGTTAATTTGTGCTCTCAAATTGTAGGGTTGCACAAGATTAATCTTGGCCGTCCCGCTACTAAATCATATACTCTTCCTTGATTGGTTATGCCAAATAATGAATTCAGTATTTTGAGCTCTAGATACAAACTCTACAATCTCAAGATCAAGATATATTCAGCATGCATATATTCAGACAGCAGTATTCATACATATCAAGACCATACAAGTTAACTTTGCCCAATAATTCAGTCTTTTAACTTGTCAAGATTAAATCCTAACAGATCAATTTAATAACATGCTATAACCTGAAAACTGCATGAACCGACAGCTATTAGAGCTCAAAGACTGAATGAACCAATCTCAGTATATGAATTTATCATCATCGAGCAACTGTAAATCCCACAGGCAATCTCAGTATATGGAAGATTAACAAACTTGAATATACATGAATGCAACTAAGCAACTAACCATAACAGCAAGCATAACAAACTTGAATATACAGTAAGCATATACCATAACAGTAAGCATATACATGAATGCAACTAACCATATACATAACAGTAAGCAACTAACTGTAAGACCTAAACCCTAACACTAAGTATGAAGCATCAAGCATCAACCCTAAACCCTAACAGTAAGCATGAAGCTCGGGGAGGGTTTTGATGACCTTAGGGTTTTGGTGACGGAGGAGGAGGCGGCGACGACGGAGGAGGAGGAGGCGAGGACGGAGGAGGAGGAGGAGGCGGCGACACAGGAGGAGGAGGCGACGACGACGGAGGAGGAGGAAGCGGCGACGCAGGAGGAGGCGGCGGCGACGGAGGAGGAGGAGGCGACGGGCTCGGGGCGGCGGCGACGGAGAAGGAGGAGGCGACGGGCTCGGGGAGGCGACGACGGAGGAGGAGGAGGCTACGACGACGTCTTCGTCCGGGGAGGCGGCCGGCGAGGGCTCGGGGAGGCAGCCAGCGAGGGCTCGGGGAGGCGGCGGCGACGACGGGCTCGAGATTTAGATCTAGATCGAATAACTGCAGCGCACACGGAAAAACCCTAGCGAGAGGGTATATATAGGGAGATTATCATAGACGGTTCTAAACTTAGAACCGTCTGTGATATGATATCACAGACGGTTCTAAATTTAGAATCGTCTGTGATAAGCCTTTGCCGGCTGTTGTTATTAAGACAACATCAATAACTACACAGCTGCATTCATATCAACCACCAAACAGCTGCATTCATATACAACACCAACCAGCTGCATTCACACAGTGTATTTCTTGATACATTTGTCATTCTCAAGTACATCACACATATACATAAATGCCAATACACATATATATTTTCACATATACATTTTGTCACACATTTTCACATATACATCTCAAAATTGACTACATCACATATTTTCACATATACATCTCAAAATTAACTACATCACACATTTTCACATATACATCTCAAAATTGACTACATCACATATTTTCACATATACATCTCAAAATTGACTACATCACACATTTTCACATATACATCTCAAAATTGACTACATCACACATTTTCACATATACATCTCAAAATTGTCACACATTTTCACATATACATTCTTATTGTACTTGCTTATTTCCTTTAAAAATTAGCCCTTCATCATGATCAATGCGTACGTAACTAGTTTCGTCACGTTGTTCATCGTCGACCCTTATGCCATTTCCAAAAGGAGGAAACTCGTCAAATTGATTGTATTCCTCCTCGTCCACTACATTCTCCACTCCGACAATTCTCCTTTTTCCATGAAGAACTACATGGCGTTTCTTATTTGCCGGGTCGGTTACATAGAAAACTTGAACAACTTGATTGGCGAGTACGAATGGTTCGTCTTTGTACCCGACACGTTGGAGGTCCACGGTCGTGACACCGTACTTGTCAACCTTCACCTGTGGGAGATGCACCCAACGGCTGCGAAATAAGGGGATCTTGAAAAACCACATAGTCGAGCTCCCAAATCTCTTCTATGAAGCCATAGTACGAGTTCTCGACCCATGGGTACTGAATGCATCTATGCAGACACCGCTGTTCTGGTTAGTGCTCTTGACATCCTGAGACTGCGTATAGAATGTGTACCCATTTATGTCATATCCTTGTCATGTCACAACTGTAAATGTTGGCCCTTTTGCCAACCATGTCAGCGTCTCACTCGGCGAGCTCCTAGCGATTTGCTCCTTCAACCATTGGTTGAACCAACGGTTGTGTTTGCCTTATGATCCAAACATCTGGCCACTCCGGATTCTGTTGCGAAGCACATCCTTGTGCTGGTCCACATAAGGTGCCACTTCAGTCATGTGTTGCAACACCGTGAAATGGGCTTGAGTATACGTGTCCATATCTGGAGTGATTGCTTTCCTTCCGATAGTTCCGAGACCCTTCAGCCTCCCCTCATGACGAGATTGAGGGACACCTATCGGTTGAATCTGAGCCATATAATCGACACAAAACTCAATGACCTCTTCGCTTGCATAACCTTCGACGATGCTGCCCTCCGGCCGAGAACGATTCCGTACGTAGGACTTGAGAATTCCCATGAACCTCTCAAATGGGTACATGCTACGTAGGAATACGAGCTCGCACATTTTTATCTCCCACACAACGTGAACAATGATATGGACCATGATATCGAAAAACGAAGGAGGGAAATACATTTCAAGGTGACATAGAGTCATCACCACCTCGTCCTGCAGAGCATCTAGTCCTTCGGGATCGATGATCTTCTGAGCAATTGTGTTAAAGAAATAACATAGCCTCATGATTGTCTCTCGGACTTTGATCGACAAAATATTTCTAATTGCAATAGGGAGCATCTGTGTCATCAGCACATGACAATCATGAGACTTCATGCCATTTAACTTCAAATCTTGCATCGAAACAAGTTTCTTCACGTTGCCGGAGTAACCAGACGGAACTTTGACACCATGCAAGCACTGGCACAGTTCTGTTTTCTCAGCCTTGGACAGAGTGTAACACGTAGGGGGAAGGTACGTTCGTCCATTATCAGTGCATGTCGGTACTAACTCAGGCCTGATGTCCATGTCAGCCAAGTCAAGCCGTGCGTTGACGGCGTCCTTTGTTTTATCACGGATGTTCAGTAAGAGACCAATCAAACTGTCGCACACATTCTTTTCTACGTGCATGACGTCGATGCAATGCGGAACATCTAGGTACTCCCAATATGGTAAGTCCCAAAATATTGATCTCTTCTTCCAGGTGTTCTTCTCATGAGCCCTCAATTTACGTCCCTTTCCGAGGACAACATCTAAAGCCTTAACCATATCATAAACCTCGTGTCCCCTTAAATGCCTTGGAGCTGAACCGTCTTCCTTCTCTCCGTCAAATTGTTTCTTCATCTTGCGGTATGGGTGAGCCCTCCGAAGGAACCGGCGGTGACGCATGTAGACGGTTTTGCGTGAGTGTCTCAGCCACACACTCTCGGTACCATCTAAACAGTGAGTACAAGCTTTGGCACCTTTTGTACTATGGCCCGATAGGTTACCAAGGGCAGGATAATCATTTATGGTGCAGATAAATAAGGAGCGCAGAGTGAAGTTGTCTCGTTTGTATGCATCCCATACCTGTACCCCTTCGTTCCACAGTACTTTTAGATCTTCCACCAATGGTGCTAGGAACACATCGATATCATTCCCAGGTTGTTTTGGCCCTTGGATAAGTATCGACAGCAAAATGTACTTTCGCTTCATACACAACCAAGGAGGAAGGTTATAGATGCAGAGAGTCACGGGCCATGTGTTATGTCGGCTGCTCATGCTACTGAAAGGATTCATTTCATCTGTACTCAGTCCAAACCTTATATTCCTTGGTTCTGCACCGAACTCTGCAAAACTCCATCGATGTTTCTCCACTGCGCGGAATCAGCAAGGTGTCTTATCATTCCATCCTTCTTGCGCTCCTCCGAGTGCCAACGCAGCAGTTTTGCTTCCTTTGGATTTGCAAAAAACCTTTTCAAACGGGGAATTATAGGAAAATACCATGCCACCTTAGCAGGAGGTCCTTTCTTCGCCTCTGTTCCCTCGCCATCATCTGATTGATTGTTACGTTTGTATCAGGATGTGTTGCACACTGGACATACATGCATGTTTGCATACTCTTTACGGTAGAGGATACAGTCGTTCGGGCATGCATGTATTCTTTCTACTTCCATTCCCAACGGACAAAGAACCTTCTTGGCTTTATACGTGGTTTTAGGCAACTCATTTCCCTCCGGAAGCATGTCCGCTAAAAGACCTAGCAGCGCTGTGAAACTCTTGTCGGACCAACCGTTGCTTGCCTTCAATTTCAACAGTTCAAGCACGGCCGACAACCTCGTGTACTTGCAGCCCGTGTACAAAGGTTTCTCCGAGTCCTCCATCAAGCCTCGGAACTTAACATACTCTCTCTCATCATAGTTCTCTTCTACATCGTGAAGCATCTGATCCAGATTATCATCGTGCATCCTATCCGAATCCGAGCCACAATCGACATCAGCCGGCGGCATGTCATTCACTTCACCGGCGATGTCATCCGGCAGCATATCATTCACTTCACCGGTGATGTCATCCGGCGGCATATGATCATTCACTTCGCCATGACTGGTCCAACACGTATAATCCTTTTTGAAACCCCTCCGAATCAAGTGCGCTTCAAGTTGCCCTCGGTTCTTAAACATCTTCAAATTCTCGCAGTCAGTGCATGGACAGCACATATATTCCACCCCCTTATTCAACATATCCTCCTCGGTGGCTCTTATAAAAGCAGACACGCCATTAATGTACTCTTCACTCACACGGCTCGCGGCATACATCCAGCTTCGGTCCTACGTTACGTACATATATAACAACTTAGTATTAAAATCTAGATTAACTAATTATAACTACATATATACCGGCCACATTTATTATATTGAGACTTAATTTGCTAGCTCAATTCATATTATAAACACAACAGCTATTATATAACCAACAATTTTGCAAATTAACCATCTTCAATAACACTCATGGATTGCTTAGACCTAAATTGTAATGCAATTAAAGAAAAAATAAATTTCATTACAAACCATATCTAGAGCAACCAGGAAAGTCTGAATCTTCAAAGCTCAATCTCTGCCTCTTCCCACCAAATTAATTGGCCTGAAATCGCCTAGCTTCCTCCCGAGTGAAAAAGTGCGCAGCAGTGGCTAGATCTGGATTGAAATGAAGACAGATGCAGTCTGAGCAGCGCAATAAATGCCTTAGAGCCATTATCACAGACGGTTTTTAATTAAAAACCGTCTGTGATAATGTGGGATTATCACAGACGGTTCTTAATATAGACCGACCGTCTGTGATAATCCTTTTTCCCGCCACAAATACCACAGACGGCCTCCAAATTACAACCGTCTGTAATAGTGTTCATCAGAGACGGTTTCACAAAACCATCTCTGATGAGGCGTCTACTATGAGGCTTTCTATAGTAGTGAATGGAACCTCACTTGGCAGCTCCACACGCATACCCATAAAGAGCTAAACAATAAAGGAAAGTGCTATACAACATTCGACTATTTTTAAGGGTAAAATTAGTCAGATTTTGAAGCGTTGGATCTCAATCCAACGGATCCCCATACAACCCCTCAAGAAAATGATCTGGGGCGTTGGATCTCCATCCAACGGATCCACCCATACAAATCCCCATCCAAAAAATGATCTGAGGTGTTGGATCTCTATCCAACGGATCCACTCATACAAGCCCCTCCTCCAAAAAAAGATCTGGAGTGTTGGATTATCATCCAACGCTCTAAAATCTGACTAATTTTATCTTAAAAAATGGTCGAATGTTGTATAGACACTCCCAACAATAAACTAGATGCGGCAAAAAAAGCTACATGTCCACGTCTCTACGCTCCGTTTGTCCAACGGACAGACATGTTGCACCGCCCCACCCCACCATAAGGTCCACCAAGACCCCATTTACATAGTAAGCAAAAATAACATGCTGGCTAACATCCAAAAAACCCCCTAGGTTTTCTCTACACAGCGTCGCCATCATCAAACACCTCCCTAGATCAAAACTCATGCTATTCCCCTTCTCCTTCTCCCCTCCCCACTCCTGTAAGCAAGGAACATCTCTTTGGATTTTCATGAATTGTTTCATAGGGAACTTTTGCCCCATGTCAGGCGTAAGCAATGTATGAGCAAAAGCAAATTCTGCCAAACTATCTCCATTACATATCTCTACTGGGAAACTATGTATGAACATGTAAGCAGTAAGAAACCCAAAAAAAGCACAAACAAATTTTCATGTGTGATGCTAATGTATCAAAAACGTAAAAACAATTGCTTTGGTGATCTTCACAGTAGTTTTCACTTTCATGAACCTGCCCCCATTTAGAGCAATACTCGCCAGTGGACGCCCCTGCACAATTAGCACCTTCCATCCCCTCTCAATTGTTCCTCTTACACCCTTTGTTTTTACTCTGCAACACCTATGAATTTGACATGGAAAAAGCTACTTGTCAAGAAGATATAGATTGCTTATCAAACATGTAACATATTGTTAGGCTTTAAATAATGTTGCATATACTTACTAGAAAATGTTAAATATATATGCCTCTAAAAGAAGGATTGCTTGTCAAGACCAACTAAGTTTTGTTTGGTAGCCCCAAATAGATTGCTTGTGGATGCACATGAATTTTTATTTTCCTTTATGGTACCTAGCTTGTTGATACAAATTCATAACCAACTAAGTTTTTTTATTCTCATAGGAAACCTAGCTTTTTTTGTCGATACAAATTCAATAGGAATGCAGCATGCTTGCTAAGTTCTTTTGTGCCATGCTTCCTTAGTTTTTTTTGTTAAAATGCTTACCACGTTATCATGAATTACTCCCTAAGAATTATTGTGATATGCTTGTTGTTCTATAACAAATTTGCTTCACCTTATTTGTAGTGGTTACAAATGTTTTTGGATTTGATCACAAAGCAACTGTACAACAAATCAATTCTAGTTTCTATGGATTGGTCACAAATTAGCCAAATTGTAGTATACATGCTGCACCCTGTTGTCAAAAAAGTCCTTGTGAGAACCACCTAGATTGCTTGTAGAACCCATCTGTGTTGTTTTGTTGAAACACCTCGGTTTGCTTGTGGAGGTCACCTAGTTTGCTTTTGAAAACCACCTAGATTTGCTTGTGAAATGTATCAAAAATTGTTCCACATATATAATAGATATGTTTTTGGGGAATGTCCTAGTGACACATATTGCTGCTCAAAAAATTTCTTGCAGATTCCCACAATAGACCTACATGCGTCCCCTTTGGATTTCAATGACGAGTTTCAAATTGGTTTTGGTGTTGATGATAATGCTCAAGTAATGGGACCTCTGTTTTGCACATCAGCAACACCTACATGTTGTAGCTAATTCCATTGAACCCCCCATCATCTCTTGTGCACATTCTAGGCAATATAATGTGGAGTGAAGAGCTGACCAAAGAAATTTGCATGCTGTGTCATACATCAAGCTGTCCCTAGAAGGGGCTCACATACATGATGGAGCTGTTGCAATTGAGGGGTGTGATGTGGCTGAAAACTAATGTAATCACATGAGAACAACACTGGGCAGTACAATAGTGGTCCCTCCACTGTGGCTCCCTGAAGTTTGTTAGCTGGACTGAATTCTACTTATGATGGTGATGAAGGTATTAAAAATACAAAAGTCCTTTCAACACCTTAAGAACCATACCTATTTTTAAGATTTGATATTATTGAAGAAGCAAGACGCTACTACAACGCACATGCAAAAAGGATAGGTTTCTCAATCAAAACAAACACATCAAGATATTCTACAATAACTAAAGAGATTCAAAAAGTACAGTTTCATTGTAATAAAGAAGGCATGGGTAAGAAGCCTAGGACCGATGATGATATTGCCCAAGATGATGAGTATGCTGAGGATGAAGATGAAAATTCTCATAATCCTAGGAGGAAGAAACATGATTCTAGTAGGTCTAGTAAGAATGTGAAATGAGATAAAATCAGGCACACAAATTGCAAAGCTCGCCTGGTTGTCAGGTTGATTGACACCAAGTGACAAGTTATTTACTTTATTGCTAATCACAACCACCACCTTGTAAGATCGAGGAAGCCGACTCGAGGGGATGAATAGGCGGTTTTAAAATTCTTTTGGCTAAAACCAAGTTTATGATGCAGAAGTGTAAATCGATTTGGTTTAGCACACACAAGGTGTAAATCAACTAGGTTTATCTAAGTGCACTAACAACCTAAGTCTACGTTAAAGGTTTGCAATTCTAAAGTGACAAGCAATCAATTCGATTCTATGAATATAAATTACCGGAATTAAGCACAAGAGAATAAACAACAATGATACAATTTCTTTTTACCATGGTATTCGGAGACTTGCCGGTCTCCCCTAGTCCACATTGATGTAAGCCCAAATGAATTAGACCGACTCTATGAATTAAGCAAACATCTCAATTCCACTAGTGGTAGCTCTTTCTCGCTCCAGGTAGGTGAGCTCCAACCTTCACAACACGCTGGACCTTCTAAGGGATGACAAATCTCCTAAAATGTATCTCTCTGGAAAATAGCAACCAACAACTAACACCCGATAGTACCGCAACTCTGGTTGTACTGCACCACATAGGTTGGTAGTACAGCAAGCCAGTCTGACCACTCACACAGAGCTGGTACTACCACTGTCATACGGGTCTTCGACCACTCTGATCATCGACCACTTTGGTCTTGCTCGACCACATTGCTCTTTCACCACGCTGGTCTTGCTTCACCAACTAACGGGGTAGTACCGTGATCTCAACGTCGGTAGTTCCGCCTAGTGGTAGTTCCACAAGATACACAGTGGTAGCTCCAATTTTTCTGAAAAGTACATATACTTCAACAAAATTTTGCAAAACACATTTGCAAATTATAGTATCATGCACACAAGGATCAACCATGATTCCCAGTAAGTTACAAAACACATTTGCACACTTTTAAAATTATGACACAAGGTATAAGTACATGGACTAAACATGTTTGCAAAACACATTCGCGAATCTAAGTCTCATGATACAATATTATGCATGAGTTTCAACCATTTGTAAAACTCATTAGCAAATACAAGCCTCATGCCACAATGTAACATCCTGATTTTCAGAGCCTTTTTGAAGATTTTAAAATAAAAATAACCATTTGAAATTTTCTAGATTTATTTCAAGCTTAAATTCAATTTTTAGGAATTAAAAGGATTTAATATGACTAAATAAAACTTTAAAATTTGTTATGAGTATTTTTTTTGGGATCCTTGTGCTTCAAGGAGTTTTTTTGGAATTTTCTGGATTTTATTTGGATTTATTTGCTATTTTCTAGAGTTCAAATGGTTTATTTGAATTTTTAAAATAAGAAAATCCCTTAGAAACCCCAACCTCGGCCCACTTTTCCTTTCGGCCCATTTTGCGTCAGTCGTCCGATCCCTCTTCTACCTCACATTGGTAATCCACCGTCTTCCCCCGAAGCCGTCCGATGGATGCCATGTGTCACCCATCGGGACGGCAGGGCGTTATTCATCGTCTCCGTCACGAGTTTATCATGCTGAGCCAGACTCCGCCTAGGTGTCCGTGTTTGAGCCGACTCCGCTGCCTTGTGTGTCTCCACCTCGAACTAGCATTCGTGTCATCGCCATCTCGGACTTCATCCCATGTCTGAGCTGGACGCCTCAACGTTCGGGTATAAATAGCCAGCCGCCCCTCTCGTTTTTCCCGTCCCGAGCTTCCGTCGCCCTCGTCGTCCATGCCGAGCCATCCACCATCATCTTCTGCTCTGACAGCCACTGTTATCATCATCTTCGGCTGTTGCCGTCGACGTCCCGCCGGCAAGCCGCACCTTGCCTCAGTACATGCACCGCCAAGTCACCCTACACTTGCGCCTCACGTTGCTTCAGCTTCTATGTAGACCCAGTCCACCGTGCATTGTGTCGCTGACAACCCAGGCCTGCATGTCAGATCCACTGTGTCGTAGACCTGTCGACCAAGCCTCGTCAGCACTGCCATCTCAGCACGCCATGCAAGCCCTAAACCTACGTGGTCGCCACGTGTCCGTCCATGTGGATGCCATGTCATCCGCCACATCAACCCTAGAGCCATGTCATCAGTCGAGCCTCTAGTTCTCTAATCCATGAGCCGAGTCTACCATAGACTTGCTATTTCGTACACCTGGTCCACAACACAGTAGAATTTTCTAATTTTTAGTATTTTTCTTTAGATTAGATTTTCCAAGAGCCCGCTCTTCTCCGTCTTAGCTCCGATTGACCCAATTCTTTTTCCTAAATTCATCTAAAATTGAGCTCTATCATTTGGTTCTAGTTTTAAAGTTTTTAGAGTTCATTTGAATTTATCTGAGTAAGACTAAGGCAAATTGTGTCCTTTGATCACGTTGAACCTAGTTTTCAAATCTATTATGTATTATTTTATTTTAAATTATCATGCATTGCTATTTTATTGTAAAACCTTTGTATTAGTAGTTAACAACCTATTTGATTAATCCCTCCTTGATGATTTGAATGCCATGATTTTATTATCACCTTAGGATGGGTAAATATCTAGTGATGTAATACTAGTAGTCATATGGGTTGTACGTTTAGTTTGTTTAGCCATATTTATAGTCTCGATGGGTTCATCATCACATGTGATCAATTAATTAATTTTGATTTAATGAGATATTGAATCATGGATGTAGCCACAGTTATAAAATTTGTATGCCATAACATTGGTGTGTCATTGGTGTTGGTTACACAAAACTAGTTTTCACTTGGGCGAGTGATCATGCAATAAAGGGGAAGTGTGGTTAGCACTTCGAGAGATGTGGATGTCTCGCCCGGGTAATATCTAAGGACTTAACTTTGTGAGCTATTAATTTGAGCCTTACCATGCAACCACATGTCCAGTATGGGATGGACCTGGCTGATTAATTTATGATGTTTCAATTTTGGTTCTGCTATTGAGATGTCAGTTGGTATTTGTTAAACATTTCCACGGGGCGCGAGAAGGGGCGATTATCGACTAGGTGGTTAAACCTACTCGGCGGTGAAACCTTAGCAAGGTGAGAGTAGGTTGAGATTACGCTTGTTGTGAACTTCTTGATCGGTATGCCTAAGGAAGCATGTTATACTAGAAGGGCATATCATTTGGGTAAAGTTGTGCAACATCTGTAGAGTGTAAAACTATTCGAATAGCCATGTCCTCGGTTATGGACAATGCTTGGTGATTTCACATGAGGGGTAGAATTTTCATAAAAATCTGATTGGGATAAGTATGGGAAGTTAATGATTAGTTCACTAGTGGTTCATTACTTGAATGGTTAGTTCATGGGTGGTTCATTGGAGTGAATGGTCAATTCACTTGTGGTTTATTCAATTCATTTGATTATTTACTTAGTAATCATTTTCAAAGTGTGCTTTCAATCTATTTATTGTATTTACATAAAATTATTGCTTTCTGCAAAAGAATCTTTCAGTCATCCATTGGTAAGCCTTGCATACTTATTGCATTTTTGTTACAAACGACTTGCTGAGTACTCTATGTACTCATGACTATACCCATTATTGGTTGGTTGAAGAATAAGAACCATATCAACAAGAGGTACCTAAAGGAGGATACTTCGATGACTTCATGGATTAGAACTTCGCTTCCCAGTCGATTGCCTTTGGGCATGTCAAATGGCTATTGCGCTTATTTCTGTTTTCCGTTGCTAGTTTCTTAAGCCCTTTCGGCTATTATTTGTAAGCTTGGCCATAAGGTCGCAAGTCTAATTATTAATAATATTTGAGTCTTTTCTTAGTAAATCGTGATGTGGTTGATATTTCATCTATGTTTATACTGCATGCACTAACGTTATCCTGGACTAGTGCAAAATACACAGGAGAGTCTAGATTTGCAGATTTGGGTCTTGACACACAAGGAGTAGGAAACATGGACTTTAACCATTTGCAAAAACACATTTGTAAAGTATAGTCGCATGTTACAAGGATTAAGTGTATGAGCCTCAACTATTTGTAAAACACATTTACAAAGAACAGCATCATGCTACGGAGAGTTAGGCAAGCAAGATTGAGCTATCAGTACATGATGATACTCAAGCTACTAGACATGATCTATCTTAATAGTACGGCAATTTTATACTTGCAATCCAGTCATTTAACCAAACAGCAAGACTGGTAAAAGACTAGGAACACAGCTTTAGCCCTAGCTAGTCATACCATTGTCTTGAGCATCCTCTTGAAGCTTGATGATACAGATCGTCACTTCAATCTGACTCGTTGTGTTGATATGCATCAACCCATAATGCATCATTCATTTAAACTCGATCAACTCATGATTGGCCTTTTCTTGACTCGATGATCAACTCGTGATCATCTCCTCTTGGGAAGATTGATCAACTCATGATCATTTCCTCTTCTTAATGCCCTTCAACTCATAAAGCCATTTTCTATCCCGAAACTTGACTTGATGATCTTCAACACATGAAGCCATCCATAGTTATCCTCATCATGTGACCTAACATATTCATCTAACTCATGAAACCCACAATGTGATTATCATTGATTACCAGTACATACCATTAACTCATAATGGCGGGTCTATATTCTTCAATATTTCCCTTTTCGGTAATTGATGACAATCTCAGTAAATAATGAGACAATAAAATATTTGCGAGTATACATCATGTACATAATAATTGTATACTCTAGGATAAGCTTTCAAAGCAATTAACTCATTTGAACAAAAGTGTTTGTCTTTGAATTAATTGATAGTAAAGCTACACATCCAGTTGTCATTTATCATCCAATCATTAACACATAATAAAGAGAGAAACACACTATGACAACCCAATTGCAAATGATTGAATTTAAATAAATCATGAGTATATATGAACTACACAAGTTTTATATATTCAAAAGGATATGTTTCAAAATATAGATCCTAAATATATCGAAAAAGGAACATTAATCAATACTAATGAAACCGCAATACATAAAGTGAACTCTCCCTAAATGTGTGCATACAATAATGTGTAATAAAAACATATGTACATAGTCAAAGTAGACTTTTTGGTGAAGTTCAACCTATATTTTTGATCCATGAAATGCAACAAGATATAGAGATATGATGTCGAATGCATACCTTTGTGATCTCACCTATACATCTAAGTGAGACTAAATAATATCATACTCAAGAAACAAGTTAGTCTCACATTTAGTTTTGTCATTAATCAGTTCTTCATGATTTTCACCTTTTCATTCAAATGAGACTGAACAATATCGTACTTAACAAACAAGTTAGTCTCATTTAGATTTGTCATTAATCGAGTTAGTCTCACATTTAGATTTTTCATTAATCACCAAAACTAATCTAATTAAAGCTTGAACTTACAATGATCTCCCTTTTTTGTGATTAATGACAATCCATTATTAATGATAACATTTGGATATAAATCAACATATGATAGAAATTTAAACTATTTCATCTTCCCCTAGTAGTCCATCAGGAACTGACGTGTTGGCAGAATTTGTCGCTTCACTCATTGAGGTTTCTTTTACCTTCTTGGGCACTTCCTTGATTTGTCGTCCATTGCAGAGTGATACCGCATCGCAGCGTAATGGCATTAAGGTGGTGAACTGGTCTTGGTTGCACTGGTTGAGAGCTGGGAGAGCGCCAGGAATTTGAGGAGGTATCTATGCACCTTGAACAATTTGAGTTTCCAACAACCTCATGTGCGTATTCATTGCATCTAGCTTTTGTTATTGTCGTTGTTGAAGCTTGTTTTCCATCATCGTTAAAAGCATAGATTGCTCCTGATTGTCACGCTGATTTTGAGGAGCTTCTGCTTGTTGGAATTGCCTTGCCCTTGGCGTTGCCCTCCTTTGTGCATACACCTGCTCATTGTTAGGATCAAAATGGCACTCTTGGCTAACATGGCCTTGAGCACCGCAAGTTTCACATTTGATAATATTGGTACGGGTATTCATCTCAAAATGACTAAGTTTATCTGTAATATTAGCAACTTGAGTAGTCAATTGAGCAATAGCATCAACTTCGAATTTAGAGTTACCACGGTAAGAGTGCGAAGAACCCCATTGCCTATAGTTGCGTGCAATGGTTTCTATTAAAGTAGCAGCTTCAGTTGGGGATTTGCTCATGATTGCACCTCCCGCTGCTGTGTCTAGAGTCATCTTTGAAGTGGGATTAAGCCCATTGTAGAAGAAATGTATAAGCAACCACTTCTCATATCCATGATGAGGGCATTTGTTGAGTACTTCTTGAAATCTATCCCAATCTTCATACAAGGTTTCATGCTCCAGTTGCGAAGAAGTAGCAATTTGGTGGCGAAATGAAGTAGTCTTGGTGCGAGGATAAGTACTTACCCATGAACAATTTACAGAGATCGTCCCATGTTGCGCAGCCAACTCGTGGTAGAGTGTAGTACGATGATTTTGCTCGGCCTCTCAGATGGAAAAAAGCCGTATTCGAATTGCATCGTGAGAGACACCATTTACCTTCCATGTATCGCAACATTCCAAGAAAACGTGTAGATGCAAGCTTGGATCTTCTGTCGATAGCCCCCCAAACTGGTTTTGTTGTACCATGGTGATTAAGGAGGGCTTGATTTCAAAATTATTAGCTGCGATGGCGGGTGGCAAAACTCCACCCGTGGAATCATACGATATTACAATGAAGAGTACTTGAGATCGATCTAGGAGGCTAACCTACTACTAACCCTAATCTAAAGCCTCTCCAATTAATCTAAGCTAACCTAAGGCTTCTTCCTAATCTAAGGGCTACATGATGAAAAGAGAGGCCCTTCAAACCCTTACAAAGGGGTTTTGGACGTCCCCCTACGGATTGGGGGTTTGTACAAGAGATAGATTACAATTCGGATCAACCCCAACAGGTTTCTACACGGCCGGTGTAGAAATACACGGTCATGTAGAAATTACAAGGTTTGCACGGGCTGAACACTTGCCCGTATAGAATTTACACCGCCCGTATGGGTCTACAGCTCGTGTAGATTCCCGTGTAGACTTTACACTGCCCGTGTAGGATCACATGTCCCGTGTACAAGTTCCAGAGAGTAGTACACTGGTCTTCAAGCTGACCGTGTAGGATCACATGGCCGTGTACACATGCGCAGAGTCTTCGGTACTCTTTACACGACCGCGCAGTAGTACACGACCCATGTATTTTCAATACAAGCTTCGGCGATTTTCTCTTTGCGCCGCCAATCCATCGCTCTCCTTCCAAATTTACGGGTTTTCACCTGAAGCACAAACGGGCGAAGAGACCATTTATTCCGACAAAACAAAGGAAAAGCATTTAAATCTATCCATATCTATCTATACTAATTACTCACTCTAAGAAAGCTCTCACGTTAACCAGAAAGATCTAGTTGTCTATCTGGTGGATTCAAATTATAACTGCTTAGATTAGAGGAAATATTTCATATGGAAATCTACCCATAAGTGATACATTATATGTCTTCCTGCAAAAAGAAGGAAAAGCATCTCTGAAGAAGTCCATCGTCTGCCTCCTCTTGTGCCCCCTCGCACCCCCTATCCTCGGCCTTCCCACCACGGATCTGCTTCTCACGATCCCGTCCCCTCTGTCTCTCTTTCATGTTGGCAATTAAGATGCATAATGACAGAGCAGGGTTGGTCGTCAGAAAAGCGATGAGATCGCCTACTGGAAAGGGTGTTGTTGGACAGCGTTGAGAATTGATCAGAGGTGATCCAGAACTAAAGAAGGGTTCATCGGAGTTGCACGGGCGCCGAAAGACGCTGCGACATCCAAGCATGTTGTAAATAATCTTGTTTTCTCAAGTTTGGAAGTGATCGAACTCAAAACGAGGAAGAAATCAAAAGTCGAAGATCAAAACAGAGTTTCCCAGGCGGAGCGGTCAGACCGCTAGTAGAATTGTAATCGACGTCGAAATACTGTAGAAGTCGAAATCAAAAAAGGAGTCGGAGTCGGAGTTGTCTTCGTACCCGAGTTAAAGTTGTATAGCCGGGGTATAAAAGGGGGTGTAGTCCTGTAACTTTGTGTACCGAGCCATTGCGAGAAGTAAAGAAGAGAAGAGTGCAAAACTCTGTGTCGCTGTTTCTTTTCGGGCAATTCCGCAGACGTGGTCGTAAGCTCTTATGACCACGGCAAAGGAACAGTGTTTGTACGACCATGTTGAAGGAGCGTAGAACGTGGTCGTAAAGGGTTCGACCACGCAGAGAAGGCTACGACCACGGTGAAGGTGGTCGTAAGCAGCCGAGAAGACCAATACGCGGTAAGAAGCAACTCTGATCACGTTAAAGAAAGTGAACGTGGTCGAAGGAGGTGTTCGACCATGGTGAACAGTGATCGCCAGCATCACTGCATGATCGTAAAGGGCTTCGATCACAGTATTTCGAGCGGCTGAAGGAAGGGCAGCGAAGCAATAAAGAAGAGCGGTCGAGACTTCTATAGTAAGTTTACGACCACGAAAGAAAAGCGATCGGTAGAGGGATTGAAGTAGTCAGAACCAGTCGTAAACAGCTCTAACCGGTCGTAAACGACTCTAACCGGTTGTAACGGCCCTGGGAGGTCGTAAGACTTTCCAACATTTGGTATCAGAGCTATGGCAGAGAAGGTTAAGGAAAGCGTGTCGCTGCAGTACCCGTTCCTCAGTTCGGATAATTATCCGATCTGGGTGATGAAGATGAAGGTCAACATGATCGCTCAAGGTGTCTGGGGCGCGGTTGAACCAAAAGAGAAGGACAAGGTCCTCAATGATCGACTGGACAAGATGGCGATGGCAGTCATATATCAAGCCGTGCCCGACTCGATGATGCGGCAGCTAGTCGGCAAGGAGACAGCGAGGGAAGTCTGGACTACTCTGCAAACCATGCATGAAGGAGTAGACCGAGTGAAGGAAGTTCGACTCCAAACATTGAGAAGCGAATTTGAAGCCATGAAGATGGGGAAGAGTGTGAGACCCGGAGTAGAAACTTCCGGACCCCCCTGTGCATTACAGTACTAGTCCCAGATCAATGCTAGTACACACAGATAACCAGAAAAAAAAACGGTACATTGTCATCCACGATTGATTACAATAATAACTGAAGTTTTACATTGGTCATTGCCTTACAAAGGTTCACAGAACCTTAAAACAAAAATAAACACAGCGGAAGCAAAAAGTAAATTAATCGACCCATCAATCTGCCACAGGCAATTGACTGGGGAAACGAGTCCTAAGCATCCGGGAAGAATCCACCGCATCCACACTCGGCACAGAAGTTGTATTCTCCAGCTTGAGCTTCTTCATCCTCTGCTAATATATTTGTAGAGCAACATGTGAGTACAAAATTGTACTCCGCAAGTCTTGGGAAAGATGCATAGATGCAAGGTTTCACAAAGGAAGGCTATATGTTTCTTTTGCAAAAATCAGCATTTTATTTGAAATCTACTTAATTACTTCAAAAGCCATTTGATAAACACCTTGTTTTTCATAATTGAAATTAGATAAATAACTTAGTGAAGGTTAAACCACCAACACTATTATTTCAGGCTATCTGCCAACTTTCAAAAACCTCAGGTTAAACTACCTGATCTGGTTACACCACCAGATTTAAATCATGAGATTTATACCACTCTCAAGTTTGACAAACCATTTTATTTTGAAATCAAAATCAAACTTCTACCATGTGAATGCATTCCTTGCCCGCCCTTGACCGTGGGCACGGCTATTCGAATAGTTTATTACTCTGCAGAGTTTGTACACTTTACCCACAAGAGATAAATTATCTTAATAGTCAACATGCTTCCTTTGGCATGAGACCCAGATAAAATATCACAAAGCCTTTCACCTACTCCAGTATAGCTAGATACCACCCGCTAAGGTTTCACCACAACTCGAATCCACGAGTCGGAGCCCCCTCTTGCGCCGTATGAGTACAGTAAACCCTGTCCCTCACTATGAGTAACCAGTACACCCTGGCACTCAATACACCACTGGTGATATC
The DNA here is from genome assembly GCA_017311315.1 of Dendrocalamus latiflorus. Lineage (NCBI taxonomy): Eukaryota > Viridiplantae > Streptophyta > Magnoliopsida > Poales > Poaceae > Dendrocalamus > Dendrocalamus latiflorus. The sequence continues at coordinate 28,799,045 of CM029668.1, read as the reverse complement.
TAAACTACACCTTTATAGGTTAGTTAGCTAGGTCGTACCCATATAGACTTGTGGTTGCACTGTTTTGCTCAGTTTGGACAAACACAAGCGTCGGTCCTTAAACGACCAGGGTGGTTCATTCACAATTCCAAAAATTCTCGTGCTAACTGCACCAGCCAAACCTTCCATCCACCCTTGTCAACTTTTCCCTTTGAACTTCATTTTTATTTTCAAATTAACAGTGGTAACATCCATTACCACTTTTCAAACAAATCAATTAACAATGGTAACATCCATTACCAATGTTCAAACAAACCATTCATCAAAACATTTAGCAAACATGCTACTCATTTGAGCATTATTACATTGATTTGCTACGCTAAGCATTTGCTAGTATTTAAAAATTCAACAGATGTAATACTAACTCATTATTGAGTCAAAGGGATATCCTAAGTTGACAATGGTACAAGGTAAACAATTTTCAATGGAAGGTATAACAAATTGGGTATTTAACTAAATTTTCTAAATCAAATTATCACTTGATATAACATAAGCATGCAATAATTTAAAATAACTACCTAACCATTTTATAAATCATTTGAGCAAGTTGATCAAAGAAAACTTGCAAAACATAGGATCAAAATGATCAAAGGAGACTTGCCTTCCTGTGCTGGGTTGAAATTTTCCGGGGCTTGCTCCTGAAGTTCCTCGGACAAATCGGTCTCTACACGTAAATCAAGAAATCCAAATAAATAAAATAAAATAAAAATTCAAAAATTAATACAAAAATATACCAGATGAAAGATTGAAATTTTAGATGAATTTAGAAATTTGAATGGATCAATTTGGAGTTAAAATGAAGAAGATATGGCTTTTGGAAGATTTAGAATCAAGAAAAAGGAAAAAAGAGAATTTCTGGAATTAAATTTATACCGAAAATGAATTATGACGTCAGCATGGATTTTCTGGGAATTAATTTACTGAAGAAAATTACAATTATGACGTCAGCATGGAATTAAAAATAAATTACAGAGGCTGACATGTGGGGCCAGCCCACGGTGGACCGAGTCCACGGACCCACAAAATTGCTGACATGGCAGACCAAACTGACACGTGGCATGCTGACGTGGCAGTGCTGACGTGGGACGGGCGGCGGTTTTCGGCTGACGTGGCGCTGACGTGGCAGACACGTGTCTGCCACGTGGCATGACACGTCAGCCAGGGCTGATGTGGCTCGGCTGAGCTGGCGACTCGGGCGCGGCGGCGGTGCGAGAAATGGACGGTCGGGATTGAGACGTGTGGCGAGATCCCGAGCGTTGGCTCAGATCTGGATGAGCGGCGGTGATGGCGCGGCGGAGACGCGGGGTGCCGCGCGAGGCGTCGCGCGGACGCGAACGCGCGCGCGGACGACGAGTTGGACGGCTGCGATGGGGACGCGTGGACACATCCCGGCCGTCGGAGAATGGCCGGCGGAGATGAGACGGTGTGGAGGCGGGGACTCGCTCGATCGTCGACGCGTGGACGGGGGCGTCGCACGAAGCGTCGCGAAAGCGAGCGCGCGCGCGCGGGCGCGGACGCGGGCGTGTGGACCGAGGGAGCGGGCGTGCGGGGCGCGGTGCTGGCGCGCGAACCGAGGGGCGGCGCGGGCGACCGAGGGTGCGGCGGAGACTCACCGACGGCAACGGTTTCGAACAGCGACGACGGTTTCGAACGGCGGAGACACGCACGCGAGAACGGGAGAGAGAGGGAGAGCGCAAAGGGGGTGAGAGGGGTGGCCGGGGTCGGTTTTATACGCGGCGGAGGAAGAAACGGCCGCGCGTTCGCCGGCGAGTTAAAACGGTAGTTTCCGGCGGCGGCGAAACGGGCGTCACTCCGAGAGGAAACGGCTACGGTTAATGGCGCACGACGAACGGTGCTCGGGGTCTTTAATGGCGACGCGAAACGGCCGGGAAAACGAACGGGCGAGCTCGGCGGCGGCGGTAATGGCGACGCACGCACAGAGACAAAACTGTCGCGGGAACGACGGACCTGACAGGTGGGACCCACCTGTCAGTGAGAGAGAGAGAGAGAGGAGAGGAGACGGCGATCGAACGGATGGGCGACGGGTGGCAAGGGGATGAGATCGGGGCCATCGGATGGAGGCGAAGGGGTAAGTGATGAGGAACGGCGAAGATTAAATCAAACAAGGCTGATCTGATCTGGGCCATCCGGTTCATCGAGTGGAAGCGGGCGGCTCGGATGAACGCGGGCGTGGGCGGGAGCGCGGATGCGCGACAGGTGTCGTGCGGAGGAGAGGGGAAGGCGGGATGGGCGCGGACGGCAGGGATAGAACCGGCGGCGGGGATGGACGGACGGATGGGCGCCACGTGGCGGCCGGGGAGGATTTAGAATTTAAATCTTTTATAGATTTCAGAAATCAATAGGAGGCTTTAAAATACTCAAAAAAAATACCAAATAAATTCCAAAAATTGCAGAAAAATTCACATAATTCACTGATAATGTTTTGAACATATGAAAAATATTTCCAACCTATTTTGATATTAAATTTTTATTTTTAAACAGAACTTTATATTCTGAAAAATCCAAATAAATCCAAATAAATTGAGATAATTAATTTAAAATTATTTCTTCCAAATAAAGCAAAAATTGGGATGTTACAAACCTACCCCCCTTAGAAGGAATCTCGACCCCGAGATTCGGAAGGACTGAAAAATAGATCAGGGAACTCTGCTCGTAGATCCTCTTCACGCTCCCAGGTTGCTTCCGATTCTGGATGATTATTCCACTGCACTTTGCAAAATTTGATAGTCTTGTTTCTTGTACAGCGCTCTGCTTCTTCTAAAATCTTGACAGGAAATTCTGGATACGTCAAGTCTTCTTTTAAATCCACCTCTTCTAAAGATATTAATTCCTCTGGTACTCTTAAGCACTTCTTCAACTGTGATACATGAAATACATCATGTACATCTGACAACTGAGGATGAAGCTCTAACTGATATGCAACTTCACCTCTTCTGGCTATAACTAGAAATGGTCCGATATATCTTGGAGCAAGCTTTCCACTGACCTTGAAACGTCGCATCCCTTTTAAAGGTGACACCTTCAAATACACATGATCCCCTGGTGCGAATTCCAACATTCTGCGACGATTATCTGCATAACTCTTTTGTCTGGTCTGTGCTATCTTCAATCGGTCTCGTATTAATCGAACTTGCTCTTCAGCTAGCTTCAAGACATCAGGTCCGAATACTTGACTTTCTCCAGTCTCTGACCAATATAATGGCGTTCTGCATTTCCTGCCATACAAGGCTTCAAACGGAGACATCTTCAGACTAGACTGATAACTGTTATTATAGGAAAATTCCGCGTAGGGTAAACTTTGATCCCAACTTGCTTTATTGACTAAAGCACACGCTCTTAGCATATCTTCCAATATATGATTCACTCGTTCAGTCTGGCCGTCTGTTTGAGGATGATAAGCAGTACTGAAATTTAAATTGGTGCCCAAAACTTCATGAAGTTTCTGCCAAAATCTTGAGGTAAATTGCGTTCCTCTATCCGATACGATCTTCATTGGTACTCCATGCAGACATACAATTCTTGACATATAGAGCTCTGCCAACCTATCTCCTGAATAGGTAGTCTTTACAGGTATGAAATGTGCAACCTTTGTTAAGCGATCCACTATAACCCAGATTGAATCATACCCTGACTTGGTTCTTGGTAGTCCTGTTATGAAATCCATTCCGATTTCCTCCCATTTCCATTCAGGTATCTGCAGAGGTTGCAAAAGACCGGCAGGTCGTTGGTGCTCTGCTTTAACCCTTTGACATATATCACATAAAGCTACATATTCTGCAATTTCTCGTTTCATACTGGTCCACCAGTAACTTTCTTTTAGATCCTGATACATCTTTGTACTTCCGGGATGAATGGAATATCCTGATTCATGAGCTTCCTTTAGAATTAAATCTTTTATTTCCTTTCTCTCCGGTACTAAAATCCTTTTTCCAAACCAAAGAATTCCTTCTTCATCTTCTGAGAATCCAGGTGCTTTGCCTTTCTTCATGTTATCTTTTATTTCTTTAACATACTCATCTTCTTTCTGAGCTGCCTTGATCTGATCTTCTAAAGTGGGTTGGACCTTTAATGTAGACAGAATTCCTTCATTTATCACTCCCAAATTGAGACGCTGAAATTCTTCACGAAGAGTTGAATGACTGTCTTGAATCAACATATTGCTAACATGGATCTTCCGACTTAAAGCATCTGCCACTACATTGGCCTTTCCTGGATGATAGTGTATTCCCACATCATAATCCTTTATCAGTTCAAGCCATCTTCTTTGTCTCAGATTAAGATCGGGTTGAGTGAATATATACTTTAGACTTTTATGATCCGTATATATTTCACACCGATTACTAATTAGATAATGCCTCCACAACTTTAGAGCATGCACTACAGCAGCTAGCTCTAAATCATGAGTGGGGTAATTTTCTTCATGAGGTCTTAACTGCCTTGATGCATAAGCAACAACCTTTCCTTCTTGCATTAGTACACATCCAAGACCTTGTTTTGATGCGTCACAATAAACTTCAAAATCTTTTCTAATATCTGGTAACCGCAGAACTGGTGCTGAAGTTAACCTCTTCTTTAATTCTTGAAAACTATCCTCACAGGATTTACTCCATTCAAATTTCTTCTCTTTCTTTAACAGCTGGGTTAAAGGTCTGGCAATCTTGGAAAAGCCTTCAATGAATCGACGATAGTAACCAGCAAATCCCAGAAAACTTCTGATCTCGGTTACTGTCTTGGGTGGAGTCCAATTTAATACATCCTTAACTTTTCCAGGATCTACAGATACTCCTTCTGCTGAAATTACGTGTCCCAAAAACTCAATTTCCTTTAACCAAAACGCACACTTGCTAAACTTGGCATATAACTGGTGTTCACGGAGTCTTTGCAATACTATCCTTAGATGATCCTCATGTTCTTTATCGTTTTTCGAATAGATAAGAATGTCATCTATAAAGACAACAACAAACTTATCTAAATAATCCATAAATACTTTATTCATCAAATTCATGAAGTATGCCGGGGCATTTGTCAGACCGAAAGACATCACCGTATACTCATATAGTCCATATCTTGTGGCGAAGGCTGTCTTTGGTATATCTTCTGGTCTAATCTTCAACTGGTGATATCCTGACCGAAGATCAATCTTGGAGAAGACACTTGATCCTTTGAGTTGATCGAACAGATCGTCAATCCGGGGTAAGGGATACTTATTCTTTATAGTTACTTCATTTAAAGCTCTATAGTCCACGCACATACGCTGACTACCATCCTTCTTGTTTACCAAAAGCACTGGGGCTCCCCAAGGTGAAGAACTTGGTCTAATGAAACTTTTCTCTTGTAATTCCTGAATCTGCCTCTTGACTTCAGCTAAATCATCAGCTGACATCCGATAAGGTCTTTTTGATATTGGGGCTGTACCAGGTACCAAATTTATAACAAATTCAATCTCTCGATCTGGTGGCAATCCTGGCAATTCCTCAGGGAAAACATCAGGGTATTCGCAAGCTACCGACACATCCTCCAAATTTTTCCCTTTTAAGTTAGTTAACATAATGTTCTTCTTTGAGTGCATAACTGCCTCATGTCTTATCTGAATTCCGTCAGAATTGGTAAGAGTAATGGCACGATTGGCACAATCTATCTGTCCTTTATACTTGATCAACCAATCCATACCAAGTATTATATCTATGCCATCGGAGTCTATTATAATAAGGTTCGCTAGGAACTTTACTTCATTTATAATTATGGTTGCTCTAGGGCTAACCAATTTAGTCCTCAATTCTTTTCCAGGAGATTGGACTATCATAGGGTTCTTTAGCAAACAAATATTCCAATTATTTCTTTCAGCAAAAGTTTTTGTTACGAATGAATGTGTAGCTCCAGAATCAAATAATATAATTGCTGGTACTGAATTAACCAGGAACTTACCCAGAACTACGTCTGGTGCATCTTCCGCTGCTTCTACGGTGACATGATTGATACGCCCTCTGTTGAATGGCTGTGGAGTCTGAGGTGTCTGAGGGCTTCCACGTCCTTGACCGGTAGTTGGAGCTCTTGCTGGTGTAGGATCCAGGTTGAAGCGGACCGGGGTTACCGCTTGACGCTTCTGTGGGCAACTGCTGGCATAGTGTCCCATATTTTTGCAATTGTAGCATTGCACTCCTGCAGCTACATTTCTATTCTGCTGTTGTTGGGCTGCATTTCCAGTTCTAGGAGTTTGAGGCAAAGGGCGAGGCGCAGAAATGGGTGTCCTTGGATGATTATGCACTGGAGGCCGGTTGTACTGTTGTTGAGTAGGGCGTTGACGGGAACTGCTAGCAAACTGTTGGGCTTGAAACTTCCTTTTCCTAGCATCAAAAAGCTGACGCTGGGCATCTTCTTGTACTAAAGCTTTGTTCACCAGATGTTGAAAAGTAGGGTAGTCATTGGAGACTAACTGAACTTTGAGGTTGGGGTCCATTCCTCCCATGAACCTCCAGATCCTTGCGGCATCAGTCGCCACATCTTCCGGTGCATATCTTGATAATTGGATAAATTTACTCAGATATGCGGAAACACTAAGGTTTCCTTGTTGTAGCTGATGAAACTCCTTCCTCTTCATTTCCATAATACTCATAGGAATATGAGCAGTACGGAAGGCTTCCAAAAATTCTTCCCATGCAATATTCTGGGCATCTTGATGTGCGGCACAGTAGTTATCCCACCAATTAGCAGCAACTCCCTTGAGTTGGTGGGCGGCGTACAGAACCTTCTCATGCTCTGCACATTGAGCCAAATTGAGTTTCCTTTCTATTTCTTTAATCCAATCATCCGCCTCCAAAGGGTCAACAGATCCTGCAAAGGTCGGAGGTCGGGTTCTCATAAATTCCCCAAGTTTAGACTGTGGCTGTTGAACTGGTGCTTGCTGGACTTGTTGGACTTGATTTTGGGCCAAAGCTTGAAGTAGTTGCAACTGCATGGCCATCATCTGTTCCATGTTGGGAGCTTGAGCTGGCGGAGGTGGAATGTTGTCTTCTGGTTGAACATTAGGGTTACGGCTACTGCCCGGGTTGTTCCTTGTGTTCACCATCTGAAACGGTTTCCAGGGTTAGCAAAAGGTAAGAGGGAACTAGCATAGATAAGAGGTTAGGGGAAACTAAATAACATCCCAAGCCAACACACAAGAAGAAACCAGCAACCACTTAGGGAAAACTTTATTGAAATCAAGATAATTTTATGAATGGCTGCACCACAAGTGCACATAGGCTTGGTACAGTCCATCCAACACACCAAAATATGATAAAGCGTTCTAAAAACGTGGACAATTATTTGGGTACTACTGACTCAACTAACTACTCATCCTCCACGATGATGCGCTCCTCCGGATCCTCCTCGGGGTCCTCCTCTGAATCAGATAAGTGTCTCTGTCCACAACCACGGCAGTTGTTCGGCGAACGCGACCGTGATCGACTCTGACTGAAATCGGAAAAACCGGAGCGAGATAGCTGGCGTCCTCGGCTAGATCCTCCAATATCAATGTCGGGTGGCGGACTGGAGCGTCGCACACTCTTCCTCGCAGTAAGCCTAGTGCGAGGTCCCGTAAACTGGGCTGGAGCAGCAACAGGGGCTGGTGGAGTCGGTGTAGTGGTAGCAGCTCGAAGACGCTCTACCTCTGCCTCGGCAGCAGTCCTCGCCTGAACGGCGTCGGCGTGGGCAGCCTCACTCTGCAGTAGCTGGGCTCGGAGAGTGTCGGAGTGGTCGTAGCTCGACGTAAGCAGCCTCCGAAGAAGTCCGATCTCCTGCTGAGCTCTGGCGTAAGTCGCTGAAGCTGCCAGAGTGTGCTGCACCTGGTGAGACAAGCGCGGGTCGTCCACCACCAGCTGGAAAAGCTCTGGATGAGTCTGTCCTGCTCTCGTCGTCGGGAAGAAGCAAAAAGGTGACTGTCGTAGCTCCTCCTTGTGCCTCCTGCACAACTCCGAGATCGCCAACTGTGCTGCATCCTGGATCGCATCTGAGCAGAAGGTCCGTGGGTACTCAATATGACGCTCAACTGGGTCAATCCTCCCGTCTGGAGCGTAAATGAACACCTCCATGCTCCAGGAGTCCGTGCTCATCACTCGTGTGTTCCGCCCTCTGAAGATAGGCTGTTGGGTGTACTTCAGATGCTGCATTAGCTGCCGTAGAAGAGTCGCAAAAGCTCCCTCACTCTCGCCATGAGAATGGTGATCCCACGGGGCTGATGACGACGAACCTGCCATCTACAAGTTGGAAAAGAGGAGAGATCAGTAAAGATTTTTAAATAGTGAAAAGGGAGGACAGAAACAAGATACTAAGTAAGAGGAGAGTAGAAGCAAAGAAGCTTATATATTTTTAATATATTCTTTTTAAACATAAGTCCTTAAAACTTCCCAAAACCTAGGGTTCGTCCTACAGTCAAGATGGCTCTGATACCACTTCTGTGAGACCCGGAGTAGAAACTTCCGGACCCCCCTGTGCATTACAGTACTAGTCCCAGATCAATGCTAGTACACACAGATAACCAGAAAAAAAAACGGTACATTGTCATCCACGATTGATTACAATAATAACTGAAGTTTTACATTGGTCATTGCCTTACAAAGGTTCACAGAACCTTAAAACAAAAATAAACACAGCGGAAGCAAAAAGTAAATTAATCGACCCATCAATCTGCCACAGGCAATTGACTGGGGAAACGAGTCCTAAGCATCCGGGAAGAATCCACCGCATCCACACTCGGCACAGAAGTTGTATTCTCCAGCTTGAGCTTCTTCATCCTCTGCTAATATATTTGTAGAGCAACATGTGAGTACAAAATTGTACTCCGCAAGTCTTGGGAAAGATGCATAGATGCAAGGTTTCACAAAGGAAGGCTATATGTTTCTTTTGCAAAAATCAGCATTTTATTTGAAATCTACTTAATTACTTCAAAAGCCATTTGATAAACACCTTGTTTTTCATAATTGAAATTAGATAAATAACTTAGTGAAGGTTAAACCACCAACACTATTATTTCAGGCTATCTGCCAACTTTCAAAAACCTCAGGTTAAACTACCTGATCTGGTTACACCACCAGATTTAAATCATGAGATTTATACCACTCTCAAGTTTGACAAACCATTTTATTTTGAAATCAAAATCAAACTTCTACCATGTGAATGCATTCCTTGCCCGCCCTTGACCGTGGGCACGGCTATTCGAATAGTTTATTACTCTGCAGAGTTTGTACACTTTACCCACAAGAGATAAATTATCTTAATAGTCAACATGCTTCCTTTGGCATGAGACCCAGATAAAATATCACAAAGCCTTTCACCTACTCCAGTATAGCTAGATACCACCCGCTAAGGTTTCACCACAACTCGAATCCACGAGTCGGAGCCCCCTCTTGCGCCGTATGAGTACAGTAAACCCTGTCCCTCACTATGAGTAACCAGTACACCCTGGCACTCAATACACCACTGGTGATATCTAAACTACACCTTTATAGGTTAGTTAGCTAGGTCGTACCCATATAGACTTGTGGTTGCACTGTTTTGCTCAGTTTGGACAAACACAAGCGTCGGTCCTTAAACGACCAGGGTGGTTCATTCACAATTCCAAAAATTCTCGTGCTAACTGCACCAGCCAAACCTTCCATCCACCCTTGTCAACTTTTCCCTTTGAACTTCATTTTTATTTTCAAATTAACAGTGGTAACATCCATTACCACTTTTCAAACAAATCAATTAACAATGGTAACATCCATTACCAATGTTCAAACAAACCATTCATCAAAACATTTAGCAAACATGCTACTCATTTGAGCATTATTACATTGATTTGCTACGCTAAGCATTTGCTAGTATTTAAAAATTCAACAGATGTAATACTAACTCATTATTGAGTCAAAGGGATATCCTAAGTTGACAATGGTACAAGGTAAACAATTTTCAATGGAAGGTATAACAAATTGGGTATTTAACTAAATTTTCTAAATCAAATTATCACTTGATATAACATAAGCATGCAATAATTTAAAATAACTACCTAATCATTTTATAAATCATTTGAGCAAGTTGATCAAAGAAAACTTGCGAAACATAGGATCAAAATGATCAAAGGAGACTTGCCTTCCTGTGCTGGGTTGAAATTTTCTGGGGCTTGCTCCTGAAGTTCCTCGGACAAATCGGTCTCTACACGTAAATCAAGAAATCCAAATAAATAAAATAAAATAAAAATTCAAAAATTAATACAAAAATATACCAGATGAAAGATTGAAATTTTAGACGAATTTAGAAATTTGAATGGATCAATTTGGAGTTAAAATGAAGAAGATATGGCTTTTGGAAGATTTAGAATCAAGAAAAAGGAAAAAAGAGAATTTCTGGAATTAAATTTATACCGAAAATGAATTATGACGTCAGCATGGATTTTCTGGGAATTAATTTACTGAAGAAAATTACAATTATGACGTCAGCATGGAATTAAAAATAAATTACAGAGGCTGACATGTGGGGCCAGCCCACGGTGGACCGAGTCCACGGACCCACAAAATTGCTGACATGGCAGACCAAACTGACACGTGGCATGCTGACGTGGCAGTGCTGACGTGGGACGGGCGGCGGTTTTCGGCTGACGTGGCGCTGACGTGGCAGACACGTGTCTGCCACGTGGCATGACACGTCAGCCAGGGCTGACGTGGCTCGGCTGAGCTGGCGACTCGGGCGCGGCGGCGGTGCGAGAAATGGACGGTCGGGATTGAGACGTGTGGCGAGATCCCGAGCGTTGGCTCAGATCTGGATGAGCGGCGGTGATGGCGCGGCGGAGACGCGGGGTGCCGCGCGATGGCCGACGCGTGGCTCGGCTCGCCGCGCGAGGCGTCGCGCGGACGCGAACGCGCGCGCGGACGACGAGTTGGACGGCTGCGATGGGGACGCGTGGACACATCCCGGCCGTCGGAGAATGGCCGGCGGAGATGAGACGGTGTGGAGGCGGGGACTCGCTCGATCGTCGATGCGTGGACGGGGGCGTCGCACGAAGCGTCGCGAACGCGAGCGCGCGCGCGCGGGCGCGGACGCGGGCGTGCGGACCGAGGGAGCGGGCGTGCGGGGCGCGGTGCTGGCGCGCGAACCGAGGGGCGGCGCGGGCGACCGAGGGTGCGGCGGAGACTCACCGACGGCAACGGTTTCGAATAGCGACGACGGTTTCGAACGGCGGAGACACGCACGCGAGAACGGGAGAGAGAGGGAGAGCGCAAAGGGGGTGAGAGGGGTGGCCGGGGTCGGTTTTATACGCGGCGGAGGAAGAAACGGCCGCGCGTTCGCCGGCGAGTTAAAACGGTAGTTTCCGGCGGCGGCGAAACGGGCGTCACTCCGAGAGGAAACGGCTACGGTTAATGGCGCACGACGAACGGTGCTCGGGGTCTTTAATGGCGACGCGAAACGGCCGGGAAAACGAACGGGCGAGCTCGGCGGCGGCGGTAATGGCGACGCACGCGCAGAGACAAAACTGTCGCGGGAACGACGGACCTGACAGGTGGGACCCACCTGTCAGTGAGAGAGAGAGAGAGAGGAGAGGAGACGGCGATCGAACGGATGGGCGACGGGTGGCAAGGGGATGAGATCGGGGCCATCGGATGGAGGCGAAGGGGTAAGTGATGAGGAACGGCGAAGATTAAATCAAACAAGGCTGATCTGATCTGGGCCATCCGGTTCATCGAGTGGAAGCGGGCGGCTCGGATGAACGCGGGCGTGGGCGGGAGCGCGGATGCGCGACAGGTGTCGTGCGGAGGAGAGGGGAAGGCGGGATGGGCGCGGACGGCAGGGATAGAACCGGCGGCGGGGATGGACGGACGGATGGGCGCCACGTGGCGGCCGGGGAGGATTTAGAATTTAAATCTTTTATAGATTTCAGAAATCAATAGGAGGCTTTAAAATACTCAAAAAAAATACCAAATAAATTCCAAAAATTGCAGAAAAATTCACATAATTCACTGATAATGTTTTGAACATATGAAAATTATTTCCAACCTATTTTGATATTAAATTTTTATTTTTAAACAGAACTTTATATTCTGAAAAATCCAAATAAATCCAAATAAATTGAGATAATTAATTTAAAATTATTTCTTCCAAATAAAGCAAAAATTGGGATGTTACAAAGAGTCAGATCGTGGAAAAATTCTCTGGTCGATTCAATGAGGTCGTAAACGAGATCAAATCTCTCGGCGACGATCTAAAGGATGAGGTGGCAGTGAAGAAGTACTTGAGAGTTCTACCAGAGAAGTTTCTTCCGGTCGTAACCACACTTATGTACTCACAAGACCTTTCGAAGTTGAAGATTGAGGAGGTAACTTGGGCGCTCAAAGCACACGAGCAGCTCCTGAAAAGTTATCAAGATGATAACGGATAGCAAGCGCTGCTCGTAAGAGAAGACACAAGGAACCGAGGAGACTCGTCACAAAGGGCCGGTCGTGGTCGTGGTCGTGGGGCATTGACCAGCCATGGTGCATCTCACGGGCGAGGACAAGGACGAGGCTATAGCCAGAGAGGTCGTGGTTACCTGCCTGGCAGAGGTGGTCGAGGAGGAAGAACTGGTTGCGGAAGCAGGGACCACCAGACCGACAAGTCTGACGTCTAGTGCTACGAGTGCGAGAAATTCGGCCACTACGCTGCCGAATGTCGTAGCCACATCCAGTGCCATAATTGCAAGAAGTATGGTTACTACGCAGCTAACTGCAGGAGCAAGAAGAAGGTGGAAAAAGTCAACATGGCTCAAACCTCTGAACAAAAGGAGCCAACGCTGCTTCTGTCACTGTGCACTGAAGAAGAACCGATAATGGTTCTACTGAACAAGGGAAAAGTTTTTCCATGTCTGTTGGAGCTGGGAGAGCAGACACAAGCAGAATGGTATCTCGACAACGGGGCGAGCAATCACATGACGGGCGCATACTCGATGTTTCACGAATTGAATGAGAATGTGCTCGGGAAGGTTCAGTTTGGAGACGGCTCGTCGGTTCAGATCAAAGGGAAAGGCTCGGTCCTTATGCATTGCAAGGAGAGAAGCCAGAAAAGATTGTCAGATGTGTATTACATACCAAGTCTACGAAGCAACATCATAAGTCTTGGACAACTGATCGAAGAGGGTTGTCGGATCGAGCTCAGAGACAACTACCTGAAGGTGTTCGACTGCTCCGAACGACTGCTAATGAAAGTACAGAGGACGGTGAACCGTCTGTACAAGATTCAGATTGAAGCGTGCAAATCTAAGTGCCTGAAGAGTACGACAGATGACTCGGCTTGGCTGTGGCATGTGAGATTTGGTCATATGAACTTCCAAAGTCTCAAAGAAATGGCAGAGAAGGAGATGGTGGTTGGGCTACCAAAAATCGACCACCCGAAGCAAGTCTGCGAAGGCTGTCTGGTGGCGAAACAAACCCGTAGCAGTTTTCCACAACAGACAAAATTCAGAGCTTCACAACCACTCGAGCTAGTTCACACCTCGCACTGATGTCGGAAATTAGTACTTCATGCTGATCGTGGATGACTACTCGAGAGCCATGTGGGTGTACATGCAGAAGAGCAAAGATGAGGCAAAGTCAAACTTTCAGAAGTTTATAGCTCTTGCCGAAAACGAAGTCAAAAAAAAGGTGAAATCGGTCAGGTCTGACCGAGGAGGAGAATTCCTTGCAAAAGAGTTCGACTCGATCTGTGAAGAGAAGGGCATTGCAAGATTCTTCACAGCTCCGTACTTGCCTCAACAAAACAGAGTCGTAGAAAGAAGAAACGAACCGTGATGGAAACTGCACGAAGTCTTCTGAAGAGTCGGTTTCTGCCCGGGAAGTTTTGGGCAGAAGCAGTAAGACATGCTGTCTATCTGCTAAATCGTGCTACCACGCGTTCGCTAAATGGAGTCACTCCATACGAACTGTGGTCGGGGAGAAAACCGAATGTCGATCACTTAAAGGTCTTCGGCTGCTTAGCCCATGTAAAGCCATCCACACATCTGAAGAAACTGGATGACCGAAGCAGAAGGATGATCTACCTCGACTCGGAGCCAGTCACCAAGGCATATAGGTGCTATGATCCGGTCGAAAACAAGCTACATGTGAGCAGAGACGTGGTCTTTCAAGAAGAAAAGCACTGGGAGTGGGAAGAATACCAGGATGTCAAGAAAGACGTGTTGAAGTGGGCAACTTTTGATGTCGAAACAGTTGACACCGACAATACAGATTGCGAGGAAGAAGTTATGACCACATCTCAAAGCTCAAGCTCAACCACTGTTGATGATCATGAAGTCTCACCTGAAGCAGGAGACTCTGATGGGGAAGATTCAAATGGCCGAGTGCTGAAAATAAGGAGCATAAGCGAGATTTATGCACAACCTGAGCCGGTGCAGTCAGAAGAACTGCTGCTCTAGACAATGGCCGAAGAGCCCAAAAACTATGAAGAAGCAAAGGGAGATGAACATTGGAGAGCTGCTATGCAGGAAGAACTAAAGTTGATTGAAGACAATAACACTTGGGAACTCACCGATCTGCCGAAGGGTCATCGAGCGATCGGTCTGAAGTGGGTTTACAAGGTGAAGAAAAATTCTTAGGGAGAAGTCATCAAGCACAAAGCACGACTCGTGGCAAAAGGATATGTTCAGAAACAGGGAGCAGACTACAAAGAAGTCTTTGCTCCAATGGCTCGGATGGAGACAATTCGAGTACTTCTTGCACTGGCAGCAAACGATGGATGGGAAATTCACCACATGGACGTGAAAACGGTGTTTTTGAACGGAGACATTGAGGAGGAGGTGTATGTTTCCCAACCGCTGGGTTTTCAGTCTAGGAGGGAAGTCGAGAAAGTCTTGAAGTTAAACAAAGCGCTCTACGGGTTCAAACAAGCTCCCAGAGCTTGAAATCTCAAACTCGACAAGAGTCTGACAATGCTCGAGTTCAGACGAAGTAACTCTGAACACGCCGTGTACACGAGGGGAGACAAGAAGACAAGGCTGATCGTGGGCGTATATGTGGATGATTTGATTATCACTGGATCAAATCCAAAGGAAATTATGAAGTTTAAAAATGAGATGAAGAAACTGTTCAAGATGACCGACCTAGGACTTCTGAGTTATTACCTCGGCATTGAGGTAAATCAAACCGACAACGGCATAACACTTTGTCAGTCGGCCTACGCTCGAAAAATTCTGGTGAAGTGTGGTATGGGAGAGTGCAATCCATGCCAAGTCCCAATGGAGAATCATCTGAAGTTAAGCAAGACAGGCCCAGGATCACCAGTTGACGCCACGCAATACATGAGCATTGTCGGAAGTCTGCGGTATCTGGTGCACACCCGACCGGACATTTCGTTTGCGGTTGGATACGTGAGTCGCTTCATGGAGAAGCCGACCCAGGAGCATATGAACGCCGTAAAGAATATCCTGAGGTACATCAAAGGTACTCTGAACCTCGGGATTCAGTACAAGAGAGGAGGTGGGAAGTTTTTGCAGCTGACGGGCTATAGTGATAGCGATATGGCAGGAGATGTCAACGACCGGAAGAGCACAACAGGCGTTATGTTTATGCTGGGGTAAAGTCCAGTCAGCTGGCAATTACAGAAGCAAAGAGTGGTCGCGTTGTCGTCCTGTGAAGCTGAGTACATCGCAGCGAGCGCAACATCGTGCCAGGAAGTTTGGCTCGCTCGGCTGTTAAGTGAATTGTCGGATGAAGCAGTACAGAAGGTGACAATTAGGGAAGACAACAAATCTGCTATATCACTGAGCAAAAATCCGGTCCTTTATGATAGGAGTAAGCATATAGACACAAGGTATCACTTTATCAGGAATTGTGTCGAAGAAGGAAGGATCGCGATCGACTACGTCAGAATTGAAGAACAAAAGGCAGATATACTGACAAAGCCACTGGGGCAGATAAAATTTGCAGAGATGGGGAAGAAAATTGGCATGATTGAAGTCGGAAAACAAGATTAGGGAGAGAATGTTGTAAATAATCTTGTTTTCTTAAGTTTGGAAGTGATCGAACTCAAAACGAGGAAGAAATCAAAAATCGAAGATCAAAACAGAGTTTCCCAGGCGGAGCGGTTAGACCGCTAGTAGAATTGTAATCGAAGTCGAAATGCTGTAGAAGTCGAAATCAAAAAATGAGTCGGAGTCGGAGTTGTCTTCGTACCTGAGTTAAAGTTGTATAACCGGGTATAAAAGGGGGTGTAGTCCTGTAACTTTGTGTACTGAGCCATTGCGAGAAGTAAAGAAGAGAAGAGTGCAACACTCTGTGTCGCTGTTTCTTTTCGGGAAATTCCACAGACGTGGTCGTAAGCTCTTATGACCACGGCAAAGGAACAGTGTTTGTCCGACCATGTTGAAGGAGCGTAGAACGTGGTCGTAAAGGGTTCGACCACGCAGAGAAGGCTACGACCACAATGAAGGTGGTCGTAAGGAGTCGAGAAGACCAGTACGTGGTCAGAAGCAACTCCGACCTCGTTAAAGAAAGTGAACATGGTCGAAGGAGGTGTTCGACCACGGTGAACAGTGATCGCCAGCATCACTGCATGATCGTAAAGGGTTTCGATCACGGTATTTCGAGCAGCTGAAGGAAGGGTAGCGAAGCAATAAAGAAGAGCGGTCGAGACTTCTATAGTAAGTTTACGACCACAAAAGAAAAGTGATCGGTAGAGAGATTGAAGCAGTCAGAACCAGTCGTAAACAGCTCTAATCGGTTGTAAATGACTCTAACCGGTCGTAAACGGTTCTGGGAGGTCGTAAGACTTTCCAACAAAGCAAGAGGCCTAGAGACAGGGATGTGGTCACAGTGTGATACAGATCAAAACATCGCTGGAGAAGAACATCTACAACCGATAAGAACGACGTGGGCGAAGCTACAGTCGAAGCAGGCTGCGAACATTAGAGAGAGTTGGACAATGTCGACAAGGTTAATGGAACCATCGTTGTAGAAGTCAAAGCAGATCTTTAGAGGGAAGTGGCAGTGCTCGTGAGGGAGACGGTGACTGCTCGTGATGGGAAGGTGGTCACAACGAGCTAGCAGAACACAGTGGTAGAGTTGAACGATGGATCTGACCTACTGCACCATGATCCTGAACATAAGGAATAAGCAGAGGTCTTAAGAAATAGCAGAAAAATCTGGCATATTTGAAGATGGGGCACAAGAAAAATAAAAGGAGAGAGGTGGAAGATAAGTAGTACTTGAGTTACTTTACTACTGCATTGAAAGAGATACAATAATAGGCAGCAAGCAAGTCAGTACATATATATGAAGCATCGGTGTGGAGATGTTTGTTATGTCAAGATGATGCAGTGCCGATCTAGCATCCGTATCGTGTTGAGCAGGTCACGCGAGTGGCAGAGATGAGACCCAGTTGTGGCAGCGGTGCGAGGCGCAATGCTAGCTGGAGATGTCGAAGATGCAATAGAGCAGACATGGGAGCGAAGAAGCATGGGAGTGGCCGGAGACGAGGAATAAGCTTGTCAGACCTGGATTTAGCTAATTTAGAATCTTCTATGAAACCACTGTACTATTCTTTAGATTAGTAGATAGTGTTCATAGAATACATCACTAAATCATTTCATACATGATGTAAACCATACCATACATTAATATTATAATCATCAGAATTTGAATATATCGCATTGGGTCAACTTTACAAAAAAGCATCATGCTAAATGAATACATTGCATAAATTGCGGAAGTAGTAGCAGAAACAAAAGGGGAGGACACATCTCACCACAAGCAGGCGACTAGCGTAACCTGTGTGTGACTGATACTAACCAAGGACTTGGATAGTATTAGTGCACGCAAACACCAACTTAGTTGGCCAGACTAGGTGAGACATAGACTACTAGAGCCTAATGTAATCTCCTCTATCTTCTACACCATTAGCTCCTGGGACATCGTAATACGTGTATTGTCCTTAGTCCATGGGCACTGAGGAATGTGGTGAGCGAAGGTGAACACAAGCAATAGTACTCTGCGAGCCAACACACAAAATGCAATATTTATACATGCAAGGTTTAACAAGGAAGGCTTAGGTTCTTTTAATTGCTAAAGGCAATATTTTGAAACTACAATAATTTGAAATTTCTATGACTTAGCATTTTCATCAAACCACATTTTATTAAAGAGAATAAAAGTGTGCAATATTTATATTGGTGTAGGTTCCCTCCACCTGTCACATGGTTAAACCATATGCAAGTTTTTTATTACTAGGGTTATATCCACCCAATTATCAACACTAGATTATATCTACCCAGGGAAAACCAAATTCAGGGTTACATCTACCCAACGAGTTTTCATCCCACCTACAAAGATTTTTTAAATACAAACTAACTCAAATATGTTCCCATGCCTGCTCTTGATTGTGGGTATGGTTGTTTGAATAGTTTATACACTGCATAGACTATATACTTTACCTAGAAGAGATAATCAGCTTGAGGGTGATTACATCCACCATACCAAGACCCCTCTTGCTGAAGGAGAACGGGTAGGCTACGCTAGCTACAACATTTGATTTTCTACCGCGTTCAACCAGAAAAATATGCGTGTAAGGGAGTCATGGATAGTTACCACTAGATGCGCTGCGCAGCGGAAGAAGAGTTGGAGCAACCCGGTCCAACGTAGATGCGCGTTGATGAAGAAGAAGCAGTCGGTCGTTTCACGAACTGAATGTCTCCTCCTCGCGTCCTAGCAATAACCTTGCGCTTCTTGCCAATCAGCACAGCAGCAACAGCAGCGGCGCCTCCACGGAGTTCACACGTTCGGGATGGAACGCCATGCGCTGGTGTGCTAGCACCGCGCGCCTGCTAGGGTTTCGGGATACGGCCGAGGGGAGGTGGCAGCCAGGGTTTTCAGCATAGTAGTCTATCTTACCTGCAGCCCCGCCTACACATATTTATAGAGCATGCTAATGGGCTTCCACGTTGTAGGCCCATTAGAACCCTAATACCATATGGATCAATATCCCTTTTAGCCTATAAAACTGAATTTGTTTATGATTGCCTTTTGGGCACATCACTAACAATCTCCCACTTGCACTAGAGACAATCATATAGGCAAGCTTTCCAATTCCAACCCCTTAAGTGTGTGACCCGTTAGGTTCATGTGTAGACAGCTATGACCCGAAAACCCTTTTCAAGCCATAAGTCAATAGTGGCACCTAGCAGGGCATATTGACTCCCGAATACACATAAAGATCATATCGGCTAAACATTGATATACACACACTTGGATCCCTTTGCCACACGATACCAGTCGAACTTAAGGTGAGATTCGTGCCACCCTTGTGATAGCTCAACCATTCACTCAATCTTGTGGTGGATTACAACTCATGACTAACCCTTTAGTCACATTGTGATTAACTCTTTAATCACCTTGGCATGGCCATGCACTTCCCTAATCCAACTACATCGAGGGGCCCAGAGATATCTCTCCTGTTATGTAGGAGGGGCAAATTCCATCTTAATCCACTCACATCCCATTCCATGTTTCATGATACACCTGAAGACCACTTTTATAGCTACCCAGTTACGGAGTAGTGTTTGGCAACCCTAAAGCGCACCACTACACATAGTGAGAAACAATGGCGATTTCAGGTCGAAGGATCCAGTAGGTATACCACTCGAGATCGCTTGATGGCACATATTAACATAACAATCCCAGCAACGCCTCGGAGTGGGTCAATCTAACACCATGTTCTCTAACATGTGTCCACATTATTGATTTGATATTCCTATATCCATGATCCGTGAAACATGATCATCAATCAATACATGTGCTAGTCCATAAATCATTGTTGTCCCACGTAATGACATAAGACTAGGGATCTTTAGAATAACATTAAATAAAACAAAGAGTTTCACAAACAAGTCACATACTTTCCAATCAATGCATACAATCATTATTTAAGGAACCAAATAACACCTTATTCAAAATTTCATAAACATAGACTTGATACAATTATCTCCCACTCACACTAGAGTCAATCATGTAAGTATCTAATACCCACTGCACTCGTGTGTGCCTCATGCTTTGGTTGTGGGAGAGGCTTCGTCAACGGATCAACAACATTCAAATCCATGTGCACCTTGCAAATCTTCACTTCACCTCTATCAATGATCTCACGGATAAGGTGACAGTGCCGAAGTATATGTTCGGATTGGTGTGACCTAGGCTCCTTTGCTTGCGCAATGGCTCCACTATTATCACAATAGAGATCTACTGGACTGGACACACTAGGGATCACACCCAACTCAAAAACAAATTTTCTGATCCAAACAGCTTCCTTTGCAGCTTCAGAAGCTGCAATATACTTGGTCTCAATTGTCGAATCAGCTACCGTCTCTTGCTTGGAACTTTTCCAGCTCACTGCCCCTCCGTTGAGGCAGAACACAAAACCAGACTGCGATCTGCTATCATGTTTATCAGTTTGGAAACTAGCATCGGTGTAACCTTTTACAACGAGCTCTTCTCCACCTCCAAAAATAATAAACATATCCTTAGTCCTTCTAAAGTACTTAAGAATATTCTTTACAGCCACCCAGTGAGCTAGACCGGGGCTAGATTGATACCTGCTCGTAACACTTAGAGCATATGAAACATCTGGGCGCGTACAAAGCATAGCATACATGATGGATCCGATGGCTGAGGCATACGGAATCACACTCATCTTCTTTTGCTCATCAAGTGTTGAAGCACACTGAGTCTTGCTAAGACTAATGCCATGTGACATAGGCAAGAAACATTTCTTGGAATCTTGCATATTGAACCGTTTCAATACCTTGTCAATGTATGTACTTTGGCTTAATCCAATTAGCCTCTTCAATCTATCTCTATAGATCTTTATGCCCAAAATGTAAGCTGCCTCTCTGAGATCTTTCATTGAGAAACTTTTTCTCAAAGAAGACTTCACAGCTTCTAGCATTGGAATATCATTTTTGATCAATAATATGTCATCTACATACAAGACCAGAAAAACAAGTGCGCTCCCACTAGCCTTCTTGTAAACACAAGGCTCTTCTTCATTCTTGACGAAGCCAAACCCTTTGACTACTTCATCAAAATGAAGATTCCAACTCCGAGATGCTTGCTTCAATCCATAAATGGACTTCTGAAGCTTGCATATTCTCCCAGCATTTTTCGGATCAACAAAACCCTCAGGCTGTGTCATGTACACATCCTCGCTTAGGTTTCCATTTAGGAAGGCTGTTTTGACATCCATCTGCCAAATCTCGTAGTCGAAATAGGCAGCAATCGCTAGGAGGATCCGAATAGACTTTACCATAGCGACGGGCGAAAACGTTTCATCATAATCAACACCTTGAATTTTCTTGAAACCTTTCGCCACCAATCGTGCCTTATAGATGTGAACATTTCCATCCATGTCTATCTTTTTCTTAAAAACCCATTTACACTCAATAGTTTTTACACCATCAGGTGGATCCACCAAGTTCCAAACTTGATTATCATGCATGGATTCTATTTCGGACCTCATGGCTCCAAGCCATTTTTCAGAGTCTGGTCCCATCATTGCTTCCGTGTAGCTCTTGGGCTCATCATTGTCCAACAACAATATGTCACGTTGTCCCATGGTTAGGAGCGTGAACTTTTCAGTTGCGCGACGTGCCCTGTAGACCTACGTGGGGGCGGTGCCTCCATAACCGGTTGTACAACATCTTGTACATCCTGTTGAGGTTCAATAGGAGCTGAAACATTTTCAGCTGTTTCCCGAATTTCTTCAAGCTGCACCTTGCTCCCACTAACACCCTTTGAAAGAAACTCTTTTTCCAAAAAGACACCGTTCTGAGCGACAAACACTTTGCCTTCTTCCCGATTGTAAAAATAATATCCTTTGGTTTCCCTAGCATACCCAACAAAGAAGCATTTATAAGATTTAGGATGGAGCTTATCAGACGTCAAATGTTACACATAAGTCTCACAACCCCATATCTTAAGAAAAGACAATCCAGGACGTTTCCCGGTCCATTTTTTGTATGGTGTCTTTTCCACTGATTTAGATGGAACTCTGTTTAGTGTAAATGCAGCAGTTTCTAAAGCATATCCTCAGAAGGACAATGGAAGATTAGATTGGCTCATCATAGATCGAACCATGTCTAACAAGGTCTGGTTCCTTCGTTCAGATACCCCGTTCCACTGAGGCGTGCCAGGCGGAGTCAGTGGAACAATTCCACACTGTTTTAGATGTTCACCAAATTCATGGCTCAAATATTCACCTCCACGATCAGATCGCAGAATTTTAATTGTCTTGCCTAGCTGATTTTATACTTCATTCTGAAATTCTTTGAACTTTTCAAACGATTCAGACTTGTGCCTCATTAAGTAGATGTATCCATATCTACTAAAGTCATCGGTAAAAGTAATGAAATACTGAAAACCACCTCTGGCTACTGAGCTCATTGGTCCACATACATCGGTATATACAAGTCCCAACAAGTCACTTGCTCTCTCACTATGACCGGTGAAAGGCGCCTTTGTCATCTTGCCAAGTAAACAAGACTCGCATGTCTCAAATGATTCAAAATCAAATGAGTTGAGTAGACCATCTTTATGGAACTTCTCTATGCGTTTCTCATTTATATGACCTAAGCGACAATGCCAAATAAAAGCGGGATTCAAATCATTAGGCCGCAGCCTCTTTGCATTAATATTATAGACATGCTTATCCTCAAGATCAAGAACATATAACCCATTCATCAATGGACAATGTGCATAGAGTATATCATTCAAATAAATAGAACAACATTTGTTCTTTATTACGAACTCATAACCACCATCTTCCTCCAAACATGAAGAAGAGATGATGTTCTTACTCAATGCTGGAATGTAATAACAATTATTTAATTCCAAAACTAATCCTGAAGGTAATGACAAGTGATAAGTGCCGACAGCTAGTACAGCAACCTTTGCTCCATTGCCGACACGCACGTCCAACTCGCCTCTCGCAAAACTTCTAGTTCTTCTTAGACCCTGCAACGATTTGCAAGTATGAATCATCGATCCGGTATCAAATACCCAAGATTCACTAGAAGAAAATTGCAAGATTAATTTCTATAACATTTATACCTGAAGCAGAAGTCTCGCTTCCCTTCTTTTTCAGATCCTCCAAGTATTTCTTACAATTCCTAGACCAATGCCCCTTGACATGGCAGTGGTAGCATTCATCATCAGGAGAAGGGCCAGATTTGACCTTCCCATTTGGCTTTGGCTTAGATCTAGGGTGCTCATTAGGAACCTTTCCTTTGCCATTGCCTTTGGGCGTCCAACGCTTCCTCTTTTTATTCTCCTTCTGAACCATCATCACATGATTGGTGTTTTTCTTAATGCTTTCCTCTGCTATCTTAAGCATCCCATGCAATTCAGTCAATGATTTCTCCATGCTATTCATATGAAAGTTCATAATGAACTTCTCATAGCTCGGAGGGAGAGATTGGAGAACAACATCCGTAGCCAGATCAGGATTAAGGGGAGAACCAAGCTTCTCCAAGCTCTCAATGTAACCAATCATCTTGATCACATGAGGACTGACTGGACTACCTTCCGCCAGCTTGCACGCAAACAAGGACTTTGAAATGTTAAACTCTCGGTCCTAGCTTGGTTCTCAAACATGTCACGCAGTCCTTCAATCATAGTGTGAGCATCTGCATTCTCATAATGCTTCTGAAGCTCAGAGGACATGGTAGCAAGCATGAGACAGCTAACGTCGAGTGAATCAGTGCAGTGCTTCTCTTAAGCTTTACGGGTGGCAACGTTTGCACCCTCAGGGAGTTCATCGGGGTAGGGTTGCTCAAGAACGTATTCCTTTTTTTCTTGTCTGAGAACAATTCTCAGGTTGCGGTACCAATCAATAAAATTTGTTCCATTAAGTTTTTCTTTCTCAAGAATAAATCGCAAGCTAAAACCGGAATTGTTACTAGAAGCAGCCATGATCTACAACAGAAAATAAACAAGCAAAGTTCAGCACTATGTTCATGTTTGATCTTCCATTAAACAATTTAACAAAAGACACTCCCACTATATGTTTTGTAATCGTCTTCCCTCTAACGACATATAGTGGTCAAGATCCATGTTCATCTAAGTTCTAGTGAGCTTTGGCATCACCGCTAGAAACCTAGTGACGTAGGTAAGCAACGCTTGCTAATCACATCTTATGTGACTCTTGTTTGTTGGGTGGCATCCAATGCCCCGGCTCCCAACACCATGCCCCAAGGACCAAATCCAATTTGATAGCCTTGTCATGTAAACCAACACTATGCATGTGGATGTCTGACATCCACCCTATTAGATCAAGATAGTTGATGGTACTCTGCTTTGGCAGACCTACCAAACAATGATCGTAATTCTTATAGGCGCAGCAATTGGAAGGGCATCAAATAAATTCTTAATTTTTCTGAGGGAAGCTATTCTGTCATGAAAAATACATCCTCTACAGGTATGGCATGAAAGAATAGTATGACATGAAATAAACATCACATGCATATAATCACATTATACAGTGAATGATATGGCCTTTTGAATCGTAGTGGTCGCCATCGCCATGGTTCCACAGTGATGTCCTTCTCCACACTTCCTGTCCTCTTTGTCATCATGCTTGAAGCCTTCATGGTAAAGAACTAAACTATTACAACTAATAGCTAGCAAATGAATTACATGAGGAGCGCAAGCATCACAAGTCGACACACAGGTCGTTATACAATTAAAGAACAGTCTCAACCCAGTTGTGATTAATACAACACACAGGCCGCCAAAACACACATGCATCACATATACATCTATGCCATACCATTCACATCATTCCCTGCAAAAACAAGTTAAGCATAGAACACATTCTACCGCCCTGACATGAATGTGTTTGTATAACAATCTATGCATGTACGCAACGGCGGTCCCGCTATCTATGAAATCGCTTACATAGATCGCATCTATGAAATCGCTATGAAAATCTCATCAGGCCGATCAAATCAACCCAAATCCGAGCCATTCAAAATGTCTCAATTTTCATTAGATCAATCACATTGATCATCGCGATCGGTATACTTGAGGAGACCGCAACACAAGACCTCGATCTGTTAGCTCGATCTACTGACTGTGCGCGCAGTTAGCCCCGATGGTGATTCCAGCCGGTAGGGGCAAGTCGCGCGTACATCAAAGAAGGAGCACGAACTAATCTTTTTGGCCACATGATGCTATCAACTCCTACCTATTTCAACCCCCTTATGACCGATTGATCTAATCAATCTGTGCACTGAAAGATCCATCACATGAACCTAGCATAAGAATAGTAATACATCGCATCTACTACAAACAACATATCATCTACAAGCGCATGATCCAGACCACATACTACACAGCTTGGCTCTGAATCTCTGATGCCACTGAAGGAGAACGGGTAGGCTACGCTAGCTACAACATTTGATTTTCTACCGCGTTCAACCAGAAAACATGCGTGTAAGGGAGTCATGGATAGTTACCACTAGATGCGCTGCGCAGCGGAAGAAGAGTTGGAGCAGCCCGGTCCAACGTAGATGCGCGTTGATGAAGAAGAAGCAGTCGATCGTTTCACGAACTGAATGTCTCCTCCTCGCGTCCTAGCAATAGCCTTGCGCTTCTTGCCGATCAGCACAGCAGCAACAGCAGCGGCGCCTCCATGGAGTCCACACGTTCGGGATGGAACGCCGTGCGCTGGTGTGCTAGCACCGCGCGCCCAGCTAAGGTTTCGGGATACGGCCGAGGGGAGGTGGCGGCTAGGGTTTTCAATATATTAGTCTATATGACCTGCAGCCCCGCCTCCACATATTCATAGAGCATGCTAATGGGCTTCCACGTTGTTGGCTCATTAGAACCCTAATCCCATATGGATCAATATCCCTTTTAGCCTATAAAACTGAATTGTTTATGATTGCCTCTTGGGCACATCACTAACATCTGCATCGATTTCATGAAATCTTGAGTTAAGATTTTCTGAGTTATTCTCTCTCTATTGTTTAGTTTGTGTTCAGTCTTCTCTGTCTTGGTTTTCGTTTTTGCTTTGTCTTTGTTTAGTTTCAGCCAATTTGCTCCAGATCTGTTTTACTTTATTTCCTGAGGCCAAGCTATTGTCTAGAATGAAACCCCCATTCATTTTTCTTGAATGCTCCGACAAGCATCCAGCTCATCTTTTTCGGTTTTCACCAGAAGCTGCTGCTCCTCGCTTTCAGTTTTGCTTTCGGCTAGGGCAGAAGAGTATCTTCATTCCTTCTTCCGTTTTGTTTTTGTCTTCTCTTTTAGTCTTTTTGAAGAAGAACTTTTCAGGTGTGTCTTATTTGTGCTGTGCCGACAGCTTTGAATTCCTTTCTTTCGGTTTTACTTTGGCCTGAGAAGAATCTCAGTTATCTTATGGCCCTGTTTGTTTCCACTTAAGATTATTATAATCTAGCTTATAATCATAAGTGGAAACAAACAGCCTAGATTATAAGGTAACTTATTATAATCTAGTAGCCCAGATTATTGTAATCTAATAAGCTCAAAAAAGGAGCTTATTTCAGCTTATAGACCCACCTTTTATCTTAAGGA
The DNA here is from genome assembly GCA_017311315.1 of Dendrocalamus latiflorus. Lineage (NCBI taxonomy): Eukaryota > Viridiplantae > Streptophyta > Magnoliopsida > Poales > Poaceae > Dendrocalamus > Dendrocalamus latiflorus. The sequence continues at coordinate 28,772,427 of CM029668.1, read as the reverse complement.
CCATACAACTTTAGGAATATTACCCACCTTTGCCATTCATCCATCCCCCAACTCCCTTGCCTCTCTCTCAAGGATATTGTAGTCTTTAAACATTCGAATACAACAATCCATAACTCTGATAATCCAGACTGCCAAACACTTGACAACTTATTTTCCACCAGCTTATTATAATCTAGCTTATATAATCCTCCACCTATAAGCTAGATTATAATAATCTTAAGTGGAAACAAACAGGGCCTATCTCTTCACTTTACTTTCGGTTTCATGCTTTGAAACAGCATGGTGTGTTTTACTCTGTCTTTTGTCCCTGCCGAACAAGCTCAGTTATCTTATCTCTTCACTTCATGGGAGTAGATGGATATTTGTTGGGAAGTCTTTTATCGGAAGAGCAGCAAGGTAGTTGGTGAAGCAGCACACCATGCTGTTTTCATTTTCGGCAGCTAGCAGTATTTGTTTGTACTGGTCTCGGATCAGTAAGACTGCAGCTTGCTGTCTCTTTTGATTGGCCAAATATCCATTTTCGGTAGTAGTCTGTTTGTTCAACTTTTCTATTGTCGGCAGCAATTGTCTTTACTATCGGTTCTCTGCATGCTTTATTCTCTGCGTTTACTTTTCTTTTTGCTTCTCATTTGTGCCTTTCGGTCGGAATCTAGTGCAGTCTCTATCAGTGGCGGACCCAGGACTAAAATATAGCTAAGGCAGACTCGTAAGCCGCAAAGCAAACAGTATTACCTAAAATAAACTAAAGGTTGTTGGTTTGCATAAGGCAGTAGAACATAACAAACCGGAAAAAGAAACATGAGTAAAAGTTAATCGCAGGTAGTGAGCATTTACTGTTTTGTCATCTTTCTAAGTAAGTGAAGGTAAAAAGTAGCTGGTTCTATGTGTGACGCCCAAAAGCCAAAAGAAGCACAGGGATGGCTACATGTGCAGTGTTAAGAGAGCAAAACAAGATATGAGAAGGCCTAGCGTAGAGAACAAGAAAGTTAGTAATGCATAACTGATCGCTGCTTGTTACAACAACTAAGAAGCTTTTCTATGATTTTAGTAGATGAAGTCCTATGGGCATCTCCTAGTAGTGCTTGATTTTCTGGGGGAAAGAACAGGTGCATGTGCATACATGATAGTTCCCTAAGAATAAAGTGAAAGGAAGGGGGCAAAAAACAGTTGAAAAATTTTGCTTCGAAATTGTCTTGGCGTGTTAGTGAAATACAGCAGCATAAATCTCATGCCAATTTCAAATATGAAGACATCCTACATACCGTGCACACCAAAGAAGGGAGGACAGTATGCTCATCTGTCCATTGCTGCTTGTGCATCCTCTAAAGGATTTCTGTGAGCACTAGTTCTCACTTTCACGATGTTCATCGCAGCTAGCGGCCGGGCAAATTGAAACAGCAAAGAGAATTTAAAAACATTGATAACTGTCAGCCCTTTGCCTGCAACTCAACACTTCTCTGAAAAACGAAAAACAAGAGACGAGCAACAGTATTTGCCGCTGACTGAACTGCTCAGCGTTTTCTTCTCTTCTTTCTCTATTATAAGCTGCTACATTCAGATAAAAGGAAAGAGACTAAATAGACCTGCGACATGCACGCCATAATCGGTTGTTCCATCAGCCCACACATCCCGGCCATTGCGTACGACTCGGACTAGTTGGTTTCTCCACCACGCAGGGTGATCATCCAACCTAGCAAACAAGGAAAGGAAACAAACAAACCAACCGGAAATCAAGGAAGAAAAAACAGTAAACGATATTGTGCACAGGATTACTAAACATAAGATCAACAATAACATAGATGCTTAGGAGGCAGAGAAGAACAACCGTAAGCAAAGTGGAAGCGAGGAAGACACTCAAAACCGAGGCAAGCTTGCAGCGCTAGGTGTATGTATGCGTACCGCTCTCGATGCGAGTCATCATGGATCCCCTCAGGCAGGAGGAGCCGAGCCGAGGAGGGGCCGCCGGGGAGGTGAGGGTCCGGCCGGCGACGGAGCTCAGGCGGCCGCCCGGGCTTGCCCGAAGGGTGGGTCCGCCCCTGGTCTCTATTCTCTGTCTAGTGCTCGGCCAGCAAGCAGCTGCAGATTGCATATTATTTTCAGCAGCAATTAGTCTCTATTTTAATCTTGTGGGTGCAGTCAATCGATCTCTATTTTAATTGTTGATCTCTGTTTTGGTTTTCTGTCCCGAGATGGCCTTAGGTTTCCAGTGAATTTTTTCCCTCCTCTTCTTCCTAGCTTCCATAGCTATCGGAGAAGTTAAGATAGTTGTGGATACTTTGGGGGCGATTCTTGAAGGCACCATTCACCCCCCTCTGTTGCCGATTCCGATCCAACAAATACAATTGCTCAGAAGGTCATCGATCCCGAA
>CM029668.1:28752258-28769959 GCA_017311315.1 Dendrocalamus latiflorus | reverse complement strand
CATGGTTCTCCGGAAATGTTGCCTGCTCCTGTGCAGCTTCGCCGTAACCCAGCTATGCTTCACTGGGTGGTTCCATCTCATAGAAAAAATAGACACTTAGCAACTAGTCCTCACAAAAAGGCGCAACGATCCACGAGAGAAGGCGTTTCTTCACCGTGGCATCAGGCGTTTCTTCACCGTGGCATCTCATACAGCCTATTACCCATGGTTCTCCGCAAATGTTGCCTGCTCCTGTGCGGCTTCGCCGTAACCCAGCTATGCTTCACCGGGTGGTTCCATCTCGTAGAAAAATAGACACTTAGCAACTAGTCCTCACAAAAAGGCGCAACGATCCACGAGAGAAGGCGTTTCTTCACCGTGGCATCTCATACAGCCTGTTGCCCATGGTTCTCCGGAAATGTTGCCTGCTTCTGTGCGGCTTCGCCGTAACCCAGCTATGCTTCACCGGGTGGTTCCATCTCGTAGAAAAAATAGACACTTAGCAACTAGTCCTCACAAAAAGGCGCAACGATCCACGAGAGAAGGCGTTTCTTCGCCGTGGCATCTCACACAGCCTGTTGCCCATGGTTCTCCGGAAATGTTGGCTGCTCCTGTGCGGCTTCACCGTAACCCAGCTATGCTTCACCGGGTGGTTCCATCTCGTAGAAAAAATAGACACTTAGCAACTAGTCCTCACAAAAATGCGCAACGATCCACGAGAGAAGGCGTTTCTTCACCGTGGCATCTCATACAGCCTGTTGCCCATGGTTCTCCGGAAATGTTGCCTGCTTCTGTGCGGCTTCGCCGTAACCCAGCTATGCTTCACCGGGTGGTTCCATCTCGTAGAAAAAATAGACACTTAGCAACTAGTCCTCACAAAAAGGCGCAGCGATCCACGAGAGAAGGCGTTTCTTCACCGTGGCATCTCATACAGCCTGTTGCCCATGGTTCGCCGGAAATGTTGCCTGCTCCTGTGCGGCTTCGCCGTAACCCATCTATGCTTCACCGGGTGGTTCCATCTCGTAGAAAAAATAGACACTTAGCAACTAGTCCTCACAAAAAGGCGCAACGATCCAAGAGAGAAGGCGCTTCTTCACCGTGGCATCTCATACAGCCTGTTGCCCATGGTTCTCCGAAAATGTTGCCTGCTCCTGTGCGGCTTCGCCGTAACCCAGCTATGCTTCACCAGGTGGTTCCATCTCCTAGAAAAAATAGTACTTAGCAACTAGTCCTCACAAAAAGGCGCAACGATCCACGAGAGAAGGCGTTTCTTCACCCTGGCATCTCATACAGCCTGTTGCCCATGGTTCCCCGGAAATGTTGCCTGCTCCTGTGCAGCTTCGCCATAACCCAGCTATACTTCACCGGGTGGTTCCATCTCGTTGAAAAAATAGACACTTAGCATCTAGACTTCACAAAAAGGCGCAACGATCCATAAGAGAAGGCGTTCCTTCACCGTGGCATCTCATACAGCCTGTTGCCCATGGTTCTCCGGAAATGTTGCCTGCTCCTTTGCAGCTTCGCCGTAACCCAGCTATGCTTCACCGGGTGGTTCTATCTCGTAGAAAAAATAGACACTTAGCAACTAGTCCTCACAAAAAGACGCAACGATCCACAGGAGAAGGCGTTTCTTCCCCGTGGCATCTCATACAGCCTGTTGCCCATGGTTCTCCGGAAATGTTGCATGCTCCTGTGCAGCTTCGCCGTAACCCAGCTATGCTTCACTGGGTGGTTCCATCTCCTAGAAAAAATAGACACTTAGCAACTAGTCCTCACAAAAAGGCGCAACGATCCACGAGAGAAGGCGTTTCTTCACCGTGGCATCTCATACAGCCTGTTGCCTATGGTTCTCCGGAAATGTTGCCTGCTCCTGTGCGGCTTTGCCGTAACCCAGCTATGCTTCACCGGGTGGTTCCATCTCGTAGAAAAAATAGACACTTAGCAACTAGTCCTCGCAAAAAGACGCAACGATCCACGACAGAAGGCGTTTCTTCACCGTGGCATCTCATACAGCCTATTGCCCATGGTTCTCCGCAAATATTGCCTGCTCCTTTGCGGCTTCGCCGTAACCCAGCTATGCTTCACCGGGTGGTTCCATCTCGTAGAAAAAATAGACACTTAGCAACTAGTCCTCACCAAAATGCGCAACGATCCACGAGAGAAGGCGTTTCTTCACCGAGGCATCTCATACAGCCTGTTGCCCATGGTTCTCCGGAAATGTTGTCTGCTTCTGTGCGGCTTTGCCGTAACCCAGCTATGCTTCATCGGGTGGTTCCATCTCGTAGAAAAAATAGACACTTAGCAACTAGTCCTCACAAAAAGGCGCAACGATCCACGAGAGAAGGCGTTTCTTCACCGTGGCATCTCACACAGCCTGTTGCCCATGGTTCTTCGGAAATGTTGCCTGCTCCTGTGCGGCTTCGCCGTAACCCAGCTATGCTTCACCGGGTGGTTCCATCTCGTAGAAAAAATAGACACTTAGCAACTAGTCCTCACAAAAAGGCGCAACGATCCACGAGAGAAGGCGTTTCTTCACCGTGGCATCTCATACAGCCTGTTGCCCATGGTTCTCCGGAAATGTTGCCTGCTCCTGTGCGGCTTCGCCGTAACCCAGCTATGCTTCACCGGGTGGTTCCATCTCGTAGAAAAAATAGACACTTAGCAACTAGTCCGCACAAAAAGGCGCAGCGATCCACGAGAGAAGGCGTTTCTTCACCGTGCCATCTCATACAGCCTGTTGCCCATGGTTCGCCGAAAATGTTGCCTGCTCCTGTGCGGCTTCGCTGTAACCCAGCTATGCTTCACCGGGTGGTTTCATCTCGTAGAAAAAATAGACACTTAGCAACTAGTCCTCACAAAAAGCGCAACGATCCACGAGAGAAGGCGTTTCTTCACCGTGGCATCTCATACAGCCTGTTGCCCATGGTTCTCCGGAAATGTTGCCTGCTCCTGTGCAGCTTCGCCGTAACCCAGCTATGCTTTACCGGGTGGTTCCATCGCGTAGAAAAAATAGACACTTAGCAAGTAGTCCTCACAAAAATGCGCAACGATCCACGAGAGAATGCGTTTCTTAACCGTGGCATCTCATACAGCCTGTTGCCCATGGTTCTCCGGAAATGTTGCCTGCTCCTGTGCAGCTTCGCCGTAACCCAGCTATGCTTCACCGGGTGGTTCCATCCCGTAGAAAAAATAGACACTTAGCAACTAGTGCTCACAAAAAGGCGCAACGATCCACGAGAGAATGCGTTTCTTCACCGTGGCATCTCATACAGCCTGTTGCCCATGGTTCTCCCGAAATGTTGCCTGCTCCAGTGCAGCTTCGCCGTAACCCAGCTATGCTTCACCGGGTGGTTCCATCTCGTAGAAAAAATAGACACTTAGCAACTAGTCCTCGCAAAAAGACGCAACGATCCACGACAGAAGGCGTTTCTTCACCGTGGCATCTCATACAGCCTATTGCCCATGGTTCTCCGCAAATATTGCCTGCTCCTGTGCGGCTTCGCCGTAACCCAGCTATGCTTCACCGGGTGGTTCCATCTCGTAGAAAAAATAGACACTTAGCAACTAGTCCTCACCAAAAGGCGCAACGATCCACGAGAGAAGGCGTTTCTTCACCGTGGCATCTCATACAGCCTGTTGCCCATGGTTCTCCGGAAATGTTGCCTGCTTCTGTGCGGCTTCGCCGTAACCCAGCTATGCTTCACCGGGTGGTTCCATCTCGTAGAAAAAATAGACACTTAGCAACTAGTCCTCACAAAAAGGCGCAACGATCCACGAGAGAATGCGTTCCTTCACCGTGGCATCTCATACGGCCTGTTGCCCATGGTTCTCCGGAAATGTTGTCTGCTCCTGTGCGGCTTCACCGTAACCCAGCTATGATTCACCGGGTAGTTCCATCTCATAGAAAAAATAGACACTTAGCAACTAGTCCTCACAAAAAGGCGCAACGATCCACGAGAGAAGGCGTTTCTTCACCGTGGCATCTCATACAACCTGTTGCCCATGGTTCTCCGGAAATGTTGCCTGCTCCTGTGCGGCTTCGCCGTAACCCAGCTATGCTTCACCGGGTGGTTCCATCTCGTAGAAAAAATAGACACTTAGCAACTAGTCCTCACAAAAAGGCGCAGCGATCCACGAGAGAAGGCGTTTCTTCACCGTGGCATCTCATACAGCCTGTTGCCCATGGTTCGCCGGAAATGTTGCCTGCTCCTGTGCGGCTTCGCTGTAACCCAGCTATGCTTCACCGGGTGGTTTCAACTCGTAGAAAAAATAGACACTTAGCAACTAGTCCCCACAAAAAGGCGGAACGATCCACGAGAGAAGGCGTTTCTTCACCGTGGCATCTCATACAACCTGTTGCCCATGGTTCTCCGGAAATGTTGCCTGCTCCTGTGCAGCTTCGCCGTAACCCAGCTATGCTTTACCGGGTGGTTCCATCTCGTAGAAAAAATAGACACTTAGCAAGTAGTCCTCACAAAAAGGCGCAACGATCCACGAGAGAATGCGTTTCTTCACCGTGGTATCTCATACAGCCTGATGCCCATGGTTCTCCGGAAATGTTGCCTGCTCCTGTGCAGCTTCGCCGTAACCCAGCTATGCTTCACCGGGTGGTTCCATCTCGTAGAAAAAATAGACACTTAGCAACTAGTGCTCACAAAAAGGCGCAACGATCCACGAGAGAATGCGTTTCTTCACCGTGGCATCTCATACAGCCTGTTGCCCATGGTTCTCCGGAAATGTTGCCTGCTCCTGTGCAGCTTCGCCGTAACCCAGCTATGCTTCACCGGGTGGTTCCATCTCGTAGAAAAAATAGACACTTAGCAACTAGTCCTCACAAAAAGGCGCAACGATCCACGAGAGAAGGCGTTTCTTCACCGTGGCATCTCATACAGCCTGTTGCCCATGGTTCTCCGGAAATGTTGCCTGCTCCTGTGCGGCTTCGCCGTAACCCAGCTATGCTTCACCGGGTGGTTCCATCTTGTAGAAAAAAAAGACACTTAGCAACTAGTCCTCACAAAAAGGCGCAACGATCCACGAGAGAAGGCGTTTCTTCACCGTGGCATCTCATACAGCCTGTTGCCCATGGTTCTCCGGAAATGTTGCCTGCTCCTGTGCGGCTTCGTCGTAACCCAGCTATGCTTCACCGGGTGGTTCCATCTCGTAGAAAAAATAGACACTTAGCAACTAGTCCTCACAAAAAGGCGCAACGATCCACGAGAGAAGGCGTTTCTTCACCGTGGCATCTCACACAGCCTGTTGCCCATGGTTCTCCGGAAATGTTGCCTGCTCCTGTGCGGCTTCGTCGTAACCCAGCTATGCTTCACCGGGTGGTTCCATCTCGTAGAAAAAATAGACACTTAGCAACTAGTCCTCACAAAAAGGCGCAACGATCCACGAGAGAAGGCGTTTCTTCACCGTGGCATCTCACACAGCCTGTTGCCCATGGTTCTCCGGAAATGTTGCCTGCTCCTGTGCGGCTTCGCCGTAACCCAGCTATGCTTCACCGGGTGGTTCCATCTCGTAGAAAAAATAGACACTTAGCAAGTAGTCCTCACAAAAAGGCGCAACGATCCACGAGAGAATGCGTTTCTTCACCGTGGCATCTCATACAGCCTGTTGCCCATGGTTCTCCGGAAATGTTGCCTGCTCCTGTGCGGCTTCGCCGTAACCCAGCTATGCTTCACCGGGTGGTTCCATCTCGTAGAAAAGATAGACACTTAGCAACTAGTCCTCACAAAAAGGCGCAACGATCCACGAGAGAAGGCGTTTCTTCACCGTGGCATCTCATACAGCCTGTTGCCCATGGTTCTCCGGAAATGTTGCCTGCTCCTGTGTGGCTTCGCCGTAACCCAGCTATGCTTCACCGGATGGTTCCATCTCGTAGAAAAAATAGACACTTACCAACTAGTCCTCACAAAAAGGCGCAACGATCCACGAGAGAATGCGTTTCTTCACCGTGGCATCTCATACAGCCTGTTGCCCATGGTTCTCTGGAAATGTTGTCTGCTCCTGTGCGGCTTCGCCGTAACCCAGCTATGATTCACCGGGTGGTTCCATCTCGTAGAAAAAATAGACACTTAGCAACTAGTCCTCACAAAAAGGCGCAACGATCCACGATAGAAGGCGTTTCTTCACCGTGGCATCTCATACAGCCTGTTTGTCAGACCCAGATTTTACAATCCGGAATCTACTGTGTTTAGTTGCACTATTCCCTGGATCAGTAGATAGTGCACATAGTTACAGTAATGGACATCGTAATACATATCATGCGGAAGCGTAAATATAACAGTAGACTTACTTCATGGGCCGATTCGGCCGAAATCAATAAATTGCAGCAGCGGAAGAACGAAGCACACAGGTGGGACCTTCAGGACATGCCCACAGGCAGCCAACTGGAGGTTCGCGACCTAGCCCTTGACATCTTCATCTTCATCTTATCTGCCAGCTTGTCCACTCTTGTTGCTGAGGCGAGGTGATTTGACTCCTGATTCTGAATTTTACCGCAAAAGCGAGCGTGAGCACTCCGACCCCGTGCTCAGCGAATCAACACACAGAATGCAGTATATATAACATGTATGGCTAATCAAGGATGGCTTAAGTTTATTTTCTTTTGCGAAGAGTGCTTTTGAATACAATTATATAAAAATTCCTTAAGACCTGGCATTTTGAACACACGTATATGTTGAATGCAGTAATAATAGTGATTCAGATTCCATCCACCATTACATGGCATCTGCACCATATAGCAATTCTTCAGCGTTATAGCCGCTTAACTTACCACTGGGACGACACCCAGGACAATTCCAAACCAGGGCCTTGCACTGCCCTCCACTTTTCCATTCCCATTCATAAATCATTTTAAAATAGAACTATATCTGGTTAAGTTCCCATGTCCGCCCTTGACCGTGGGCACGGCTATTCGAATAGTTTTAGACTCTGCAGAGTTTGTACACTTTCACCACAAGAGACAATCAACTCGTTGCCCCACACGATTCCTTAGACGTGTGGTTGAGCAGACCATCACAGTGACTTTTCAAATTATCGAGTCCCTTTTCTCATTCACTTTTATGGGAGACTGCCCACTTGCGGTGGGTCCCATCTGTGCGCGGGATGTTTCCCACAGCCACTACGCAGCCGGACCTTCTCTCTTTCCGCAACGTAGGACAGCTGGGAAACTTCACCCCCCACTGGTGTCCCTTCAGGCCCCCTTGCCATAGCATAACCCCTTCGAACCCCAACCCGTGAAATGAGTCCGAGGATTCGATAAATGTACTTAGCCAAGTTGTAATTTACAGACTTGTGGTTGTACTGTTTTACCCGGGAGGTCATGACAAGATTCAGTCCTTAGTGGTATCTGGGCGGTCTATCACTAACCCATTTTGTGCATCCACTGCACCACACTCACACCATCCAACCAATCCGCCCAGATATTTAAGCAAGTTGGGGATTTTGAGGGTATAAAATAGCCATGTCAATTATACCAGTCATTCCCACCATGACTGCCCAAACCATTTTCTTATCAAAAAAAAGCGATCATGATGTATGGGGCATTTTAGCGCCCCCTGAGTATTAATGCAACACTAAGCATAGCATATCATTAGGGACTTATTTTCGAAATATTAGTATTATATTTTTGCTAGGGCGACAAGGTTTACACATTCAATCATTCCAAAGGAGGGGTAATATTATTCAAGGTAAACATTGGCATTTAACTAGAATCTTAAATTAACATGTATTTGCATATAACATAACAGCATGCAATTTGATAATTTAAACCGAAATAATTTGCAGAAAATGTAGGTTCAACATGATCAAAGTATTGACTCGCCTGGCGTGGTTTACTGCGGACTTGAGCTCACACAATGCTTTCTCTCGAGCGTTCGGTCTTTTATCTTCACTTCGATCTTGATCTCGCTCGATCCACTGGATCTTCACGACTCCCAATTTCTAATTACGCGACAAACGACTGAATCCAAATAAAAGCAAATAACTCAAAAGACCCAAGTAAATCCAAATAACTTAATTTAGTTTTATTACGAGTTAATGGGTGATTGAGATGATTTGAGGCAAGATTGGTAATAGAATACGATAACTTGATCTTTTTATTAATAATCTATTTTATTGTTTTTGTATTTATCAAGGACGTTCCATGTGTCAGATTAGACTTATGAGCAGGTGTGAGACTTGTATGGAGGTGTTGAGTGTTACGTGCCGAAGGTCATCTTTTAAGAATTAGGTCAGGAGGTTTCCTCGTGGTGTACATTAGTTTAACTTGTCGAATTAATCTCAGACCTTGTGTTTGTGGTATTTCACCTATGATATTTTAGGTGAGTTTTACTATCAATTAATCAGTTGAATGATTAATATCATAATTTATTATCACCCGGGACTATTTATTTAGTCACTGCTATTCAAATGGTTAACACTATCTGATTTCTATTGTTCATTGACCCACGACCATTGAACTATTTAAACACAACTCGGATGAAACACCACTCCTAGCTAAGCAGTATCACTAGACAGCATACTACACATTAGTGAAATTATTGACGACCCACGGCTATTATATACATATATGTGTATACCGACATAGTCGCACCTTTCTTATGCACATTTTTATATGCCTAATTTCATTTATATGTGTAGTTAGGGTCCAACATGGGTATTTATTTAATCTAGTGTTAGAATATAATTAATGACACCACTATTTCTTTGTCTACACTTCAATTATTATCAGGCTTAGTATTGATTTCAATTTGAACTTTATTCATATGGGCAACGCTTGTCACATAGGGGTATATTATTAATATTTGCTGTTTAGCCAAATCTTTCTCTAGGATTTGTTAAATGATGGTATGTTAAATGTTAGTGCATATATTATATTTTAAGGCTAATCTTCTTGAGTATTTAACCAAAGCCATATTTATTGATTATTGCTTTGAATTTAATAATCAGCCTTTTAGATGATTGCTCAAACCATATTGATCATGCATACATGATCTAGTCCAAATATTAGTGGCTTAATATCTACATCACCTAATGATCACCAGGGTTCTTCTAATTGCTTGGGACATAGAGATGATGGTTATGCATTAAACCATGCCATGGTTAATTCTATAACATTTACTAGTATGCCACGGTTTAGGATATATTTCTTTAGACCACCCTCTATTAATGCTCGGTGTTATTACTTATTTAAATCTAGCGTTAGGATTTAATTAATTTTTGCCTATACTTTAGTTATCATTAGGTTTAGCTTTATTTTTAGCTTAAATTTATTTTTCTAGGCTAAGTTTATCATATAGAGTCTTAATTTCAGTACTACTCTTTGATTAACCTCACCTCTGGGATTTATTCATTAGCGGCCTGTTAAATGCTAGGGTATATATTTTAGGTATAATGAGTGATGATCCTTAATTTAAAACCTTGCCTTTATATCTAACTTATCCCTCCTTCAGCTTTAACTTGATGTTAGAATGATTCTATTACAATTATGTATAGTCCAATTGTAAGTCATTTATATGCAATATAATCTCTAATTAAATGGGAACCATAGCCTAAGGTGGTTGGCTTATTGTCCACAGTATTTAATAGCAAAAGGGATTATCTTATTTGATAGGGTTAGAGACAATAGTTTATGACGCAACTTCGCAATTGTTAATTCCTATATCACTTACAAACTCATCATTTCATGAGAGCATGAGTCTTTACAATCATTCTTAAAGCATACCTCACATTTGATTTGTATTTATTGTGCCTTAACATAAGGTTTAAAACACCTTAGCTGCTAACATATGATAATTAATGATTGCAAGATTTAAATTTTTGTTGAGCTCATTTATAATCTAATTAATTCTTAGCACCTTTATGAATCAACTTACTATCTCTGTGGGGCTTCACTGGTCACTGCTCTGATGGTTGTTAACCAAGTGCTGCAGAGGGGCCGAAACAGGGGAAGCTCCAGGCGGCGTTCGGGCGGCGGGGACGAGTCGGGGGCGTCAGCACCAAAGTGGGCAAGAAAGGAGATGGGCAGTGGTTTGAGCGAGAAGGAGTGGAAAGGGACCTCACCGAGCCAGCCGTAGAGGTGGAAGCGCGGTGAGCGGCTCCGGCGACGTGTGCTTGCGGCGGTGCCCACGGGATGACGACGGCGGTCAGCTAGAGGGGACGGGAGCTCGAATTGACCGTGCGGGAAGCCTTGGGGGGTCCTCGGAGACGCTTCCACCGGAAGGAATCGGCCGGAGCAACCGGGGCGTCTGTTGAGCGGGAGAAGAACTCAGGCGAGCCGGCGACGAGGGCCTTCGGCGGCGCAAGTGAGCGCACGGCGCCGGCGAGCTGGGTTGGCGGGGAGCCGTGGCCGGCGGTCGGGGAAGCTCCAGGGCGTTGAGGGGATGCTCCATGTGGTGGCGGCTCCGGCAAGGGGGTGCTGTAGTGGGCCGGCGACGAGCATAGGCGGCAGCGCAATGGGAGCCACCATGGACAGCTTGTTGCAGGGGACAAAAGCGCAGGGCGGCGCCGGGAATAACCTCAGTCGTTTCTGGGGGAGCCCCAGGCGCTGGTAATCGAGTTGAGGCCCAGCGAATCGACGGGAAGACCGGGACACCGGAGTTGGGGAAGACGCAGTCGCTGGCGGCCTATAGAGCATGAGAGTCCAATAGCACCTAGTACAAGCAGGAGAGAGGTGAGCCGACCTCAGGGAGGGGCTTGGAATGGCTCGGGGCTCACTGGGTGGGCCTGCCAGCGATGCGGCCGTGGGGAGTCTGGCAGAGGCGGCGGTGAACCGAGGAAAAGGGCAAGGAGCCGGTGGAAAGGAAGGGGAGCGGCACGGGGAGAAAGGGAAGGGGCCGAGCTGCTCTTCATAGCGCGAGAGGGGGAAGAACCGCCAGGTAAGGACCCTGCGCGGCGCTCGACGGAGGCACGGGGCTCGGCGCTGCGCAGAGGGGGCAGCGAAGAGACGGCACGAGAGCAGGGGCTGTGCAGAGCAGAGGGCAGGCGCATGAGTGGCTTGAGTCGCACGGCGTGCGTGGGCGCTTCAGGAAGGGAGACGTGGAGCAAGCGCGGCCAGGAGCAGGAAGAAAAAGAAAAGGGACTGAGGAAGAAGGAGAGAGGGGGCGGTTTGGCCTGCCGACAGTGAGAGGAACTGGTAGGAAGAAAAGAAAAGGGGAGAGAAGAAAAGGAGTGGAAAAGAGAAGAAAAGGTTGGGCTTGATTTTGAATCTTAGATTTCTATTTTAAATTTTTGTCTCATATTTAGGATCACTTATTTTTGCATGACATTTTGAATTTAAGCTTTGAGTTTGTAACTATTTAAATGAGAATTGCTATTATTATTATTGTTTAGGTTATATGTGTATATGTGCTTATATATGCACACACATATTTATACATACACTTTACATGTTGTTACTTTTGCTGGCTTCTTAATTTTGCATATTGCTCACACTCCCCTGCACGATTTGTATATACACATATGTATATGTATATGTGCTTGTATTTTATTCATATACTTTTCATTGCTATTTTTGCCATTCTTATTTGAAAATGAGATTTTTATACTTTAACTTCAAGTTTCTCCCTCTTTATACTGGATCACCTTTTCATATTCATATTTAAAATTTTTAATTCTCTAGTATTTAAATATGTTTGTTTCTTTTTAAGCTTCTTAAATTTTTGGAACCTCATACAAATTCAAGAAAATACCATGAAATCCAATTCCAATAGAATATATTGCAAATATAATTCAAGAAATTCATATTTTCAAATTCAAATTTTTCAGGATGTTACACTGTTGCCCATGGTTCTCCGAAAATGTTGCCTGCTCCTGTGCGGCTTCGCCGTAACCCAGCTATGCTTCACCGGGTGGTTCCATCTCGTAGAAAAAATAGACACTTAGCAACTAGTCCTCACAAAAAGGCGTAACGATCCACGATAGAAGGCGTTTCTTCACCGTGGCATCTCATACAGCCTGTTGCCCATGGTTCTCCGAAAATGTTGCCTGCTCCTGTGCGGATTCGCCGTAACCCAGCTATGCTTCACCGGGTGGTTCCATCTCGTAGAAAAAATAGACACTTAGCAACTAGTCCTCACAAAAATGCGCAACGATCCACGAGAGAAGGCGTTTCTTCACCGTGGCATCTCATACAGCCTGTTGCCCATGGTTCTCCGGAAATGTTGCCTGCTCCTGTGCAGCTTCGCCGTAACCCAGCTATACTTCACCGGGTGGTTCCATCTCGTAGAAAAAATAGACACTTAGCAAGTAGTCCTCACAAAAAGGCGCAACGATCCACGAGAGAAGGCGTTTCTTCACCGTGGCATCGCATACAGCCTGTTGCCCATGGTTCTCCGGAAATGTTGCCTGCTCCTGTGCGGCTTCGCCGTAACCCAGCTATGCTTCACCGGGTGGTTCCATCTCGTAGAAAAAATAGACACTTAGCAACTAGTCCTCACAAAAAGGCGCAACGATCCACGAGAGAAGGCGTTTCTTCACCGTGGCATCTCATACAGCCTGTTGCCCATGGTTCTCCGGAAATATTGCCTGCTCCTGTGCGGCTTCGCCGTAACCCAGCTATGCTTCACCGGGTGGTTCCATCTCGTAGAAAAAATAGACACTTAGCAACTAGTCCTCACAAAAAGGCGCAACGATCCACGAGAGAAGTCGTTTCTTCACCGTGGCATCTCATACAGCCTGTTGCCCATGGTTCTCCGGAAATATTGCCTGCTCCTGTGCGGCTTCGCCGTAACCCAGCTATGCTTCACCGGGTGGTTCCATCTCGTAGAAAAAATAGACACTTAGCAACTAGTCCTCACAAAAAGGCGCAACGATCCACGAGAGAAGGCGTTTCTTCACTGTGGCATCTCATACAGCCTGTTGCCCATGGTTCTCCGGAAATGTTGCCTGCTCCTGTGCAGCTTCGCCGTAACCCAGCTATGCTTCACCGGGTGGTTCCATCTCGTAGAAAAAATAGACACTTAGCAACTAGTCCTCGCAAAAAAGCGCAACGATCCACGAGAGAAGGCGTTTCTTCACCGTGGCATCTCATACAGCCTGTTGCCCATGGTTCTCCGGAAATGTTGCCTGCTCCTGTGCGGCTTCGCCGTAACCCAGCTATGCTTCACCGGGTGGTTCCATCTCGTAGAAAAAATAGACACTTAGCAACTAGTCCTCACAAAAAGGCGCAACGATCCACGAGAGAAGGCGTTTCTTCACCGTGGCATCTCATACAGGCTGTTGCCCATGGTTCTCCGGAAATGTTGCCTGCTCCTGTGCGGCTTCGCCGTAACCCAGCTATGCTTCGCCGGGTGGTTCCATCTCATAGAAAAAATAGACACTTAGCAACTATTGCTCACAAAAAGGCGCAACGATCCACGAGAGAAGGCGTTTCTTCACCGTGCCATCTCATACAGCCTGTTGCCCATGGTTCTCCGGAAATGCTGCCTGCTCCTGTGCAGCTTCACCGTAACCCAGCTATGCTTCACCGGGTGGTTCCATCTCGTTGAAAAAATAGACACTAAGCAACTAGTCCTCACAAAAAGGCGCAACGATCCACGAGAGAAGGCGTTTCTTCACCGTGGCATCGCATACAGCCTGTTGCCCATGGTTCTCCGGAAATGTTGCCTGCTCCTGTGCGGCTTCGCCGTAACCCAGCTATGCTTCACCGGGTGGTTCCATCTCGTAGAAAAAATAGACACTTAGCAACTAGTCCTCACAAAAAAGGCGCAACGATCCACGAGAGAAGGCGTTTCTTCACCGTGGCATCTCATACAGCCTGTTGCCCATGGTTCTCCGGAAATGTTGCCTGCTCCTGTGCAGCTTCGCCGTAACCCAGCTATGCTTCACCTGGGTGGTTCCATCTCGTAGAAAAAATAGACACTTAGCAACTAGTACTCACAAAAAGGCGCAACGATCCACGAGAGAAGGCGTTTCTTCACCGTGGCATCTCATACAGCATGTTGCCGATGGTTCTCCGAAAATGTTGCCTGCTCCTGTGCGGCTTCGCCGTAACCCAGCTATGCTTCACCCGGTGGTTCCATCTCGTAGAAAAAATAGACACTTAGCAACTAGTGCTCACGAAAAGGCGCAACGATCCACGAGAGAAGGCGTTTCTTCACCGTGGCATCTCATACAGCCTGTTGCCCATGGTTCTCTGGAAATGTTGCCTGCTCCTGTGCAGGCTTCGCCGTAACCCAGCTATGCTTCACCGGGTGGTTCCATCTCGTAGAAAAAATAGACACTTAGCAACTAGTCCTCACAAAAAGGCGCAACGATCCACGAGAGAAGGCGTTTCTTCACCGTGGCATCTCATACAGCCTGTTGCCCATGGTTCTCCGGAAATGTTGCCTGCTCCTGTGCGGCTTCGCCGTAACCCAGCTATGCTTCACCGGGTGGTTCCATCTCAGTAGAAAAAATAGACACTTAGCAACTAGTCCTCACAAAAAGGCGCAACGATCCACGAGAGAAGGCGTTTCTTCACCGTGGCATCTCATACAGCCTGTTGCCCATGGTTCTCCGAAATGTTGCCTGCTCCTGTGCGAGCTTCGCCGTAACCCAGCTATGCTTCACCGGGTGGTTCCATCTCGTAGAAAAAATAGACACTTAGCAACTAGTCCTCACAAAAAGGCGCAACGATCCACGAGAGAAGGCGTTTCTTCACCGTGGCATCTCATACAGCCTGTTGCCCATGGTTCTCCGGAAATGTTGCCTGCTCCTGTGCAGCTTCGCCGTAACCCAGCTATGCTTCACCGGGTGGTTCCATCTCGTAGAAAAAATAGACACTTAGCAACTAGTCCTCACAAAAAGGCGCAACGATCCACGAGAGAAGGCGTTTCTTTCACCGTGGCATCTCATACAGCCTGTTGCCATGTGGTTCTCCGGAAATGTTGCCTGCTCCTGTGCAGCTTCGCCGTAACCCAGCTATGCTTCACCGGGTGGTTCCATCTCGTAGAAAAAATAGACACTTAGCAACTAGTCCTCACAAAAAGGCGCAACGATCCACGAGAGAAGGCGTTTCTTCACCGTGGCATCTCATACAGCCTGTTGCCCATGGTTCTCCGGAAATGTTGCCTGCTCCTGTGCGGCTTCGCCGTAACCCAGCTATGCTTCACCGGGTGGTTCCATCTCGTAGAAAAATAGACACTTAGCAACTAGTCCTCACAAAAAGGCGCAACGATCCACGAGAGAAGGCGTTTCTTCACCGTGGCATCTCATACAGCCTGTTGCCCATGGTTCTCCGGAAATGTTGCCTGCTCCTGTGCAGGCTTCGCCGTAACCCAGCTATGCTTCACCGGGTGGTTCCATCTCGTAGAAAAAATAGACACTTAGCAACTAGTCCTCACAAAAAGGCGCAACGATCCACGAGAGAAGGCGTTTCTTCACCGTGGCATCTCATACAGCCTGTTGCCCATGGTTCTCCGGAAATGTTGCCTGCTCCTGTGCAGCTTCGCCGTAACCCAGCTATGCTTCACCGGGTGGTTCCATCTCGTAGAAAAAATAGACACTTAGCAACTAGTCCTCACAAAAAGGCGCAACGATCCACGAGAGAAGGCGTTTCTTCACCGTGGCATCTCATACAGCCTGTTGCCCATGGTTCTCCGGAAATGTTGCCTGCTCCTGTGCAGCTTCGCCGTAACCCAGCTATGCTTCACCGGGTGGTTCCATCTCGTAGAAAAAATAGACACTTAGCAACTAGTCCTCACAAAAAGGCGCAACGATCCACGAGAGAAGGCGTTTCTTCACCGTGGCATCTCATACAGCCTGTTGCCCATGGTTCTCCGGAAATGTTGCCTGCTCCTGTGCGGCTTCGCCGTAACCCAGCTATGCTTCACCGGGTGGTTCCATCTCGTAGAAAAAATAGACACTTAGCAACTAGTCCTCACAAAAAGGCGCAACGATCCACGAGAGAAGGCGTTTCTTCACCGTGGCATCTCATACAGCCTGTTGCCCTTGGTTCTCCGGAAATGTTGCCTGCTCCTGTGCAGCTTCGCCGTAACCCAGCTATGCTTCACCGGGTGGTTCCATCTCGTAGAAAAAATAGACACTTAGCAACTAGTCCTCACAAAAAGGCGCAACGATCCACGAGAGAAGGCGTTTCTTCACCGTGGCATCTCATACAGCCTGTTGCCCAGTGGTTCTCCGGAAATGTTGCCTGCTCCTGTGCAGCTTCGCCGTAACCCAGCTATGCTTCACCGGGTGGTTCCATCTCGTAGAAAAAATAGACACTTAGCAACTAGTCCTCACAAAAAGGCGCAACGATCCACGAGAGAAGGCGTTTCTTCACCGTGGCATCTCATACAGCCTGTTGCCCGTGGTTCTCCGGAAATGTTGCCTGCTCCTGTGCAGCTTCGCCGTAACCCAGCTATGCTTCACCGGGTGGTTCCATCTCGTAGAAAAAATAGACACTTAGCAACTAGTCCTCACAAAAAGGCGCAACGATCCACGAGAGAAGGCGTTCTTCACCGTGGCATCTCATACAGCCTGTTGCCCATGGTTCTCCGGAAATGTTGCCTGCTCCTGTGCAGGCTTCGCCGTAACCCAGCTATGCTTCACCGGGTGGTTCCATCTCGTAGAAAAAATAGACACTTAGCAACTAGTCCTCACAAAAAGGCGCAACGATCCACGAGAGAAGGCGTTTCTTCACCGTGGCATCTCATACAGCCTGTTGCCCGTGGTTCTCCGGAAATGTTGCCTGCTCCTGTGCAGCTTCGCCGTAACCCAGCTATGCTTCACCGGGTGGTTCCATCTCGTAGAAAAAATAGACACTTAGCAACTAGTCCTCACAAAAGGCGCAACGATCCACGAGAGAAGGCGTTTCTTCACCGTGGCATCTCATACAGCCTGTTGCCCTGTGGTTCTCCGGAAATGTTGCCTGCTCCTGTGCAGCTTCGCCGTAACCCAGCTATGCTTTCACCGGGTGGTTCCATCTCGTAGAAAAAATAGACACTTAGCAACTAGTCCTCACAAAAAGGCGCAACGATCCACGAGAGAAGGCGTTTCTTCACCGTGGCATCTCATACAGCCTGTTGCCCGTGGTTCTCCGGAAATGTTGCCTGCTCCTGTGCAGCTTCGCCGTAACCCAGCTATGCTTCACCGGGTGGTTCCATCTCGTAGAAAAAATAGACACTTAGCAACTAGTCCTCACAAAAAGGCGCAACGATCCCACGAGAGAAGGCGTTTCTTCACCGTGGCATCTCATACAGCCTGTTGCCCGTGGTTCTCCGGAAATGTTGCCTGCTCCTGTGCAGGCTTCGCCGTAACCCAGCTATGCTTCACCGGGTGGTTCCATCTCGTAGAAAAAATAGACACTTAGCAACGTAGTCCTCACAAAAAGGCGCAACGATCCACGGAGAGAAGGCGTTTCTTCACCGTGGCATCTCATACAGCCTGTTGCCCAGTGGTTCTCCGGAAATGTTTTCCTGCTCCTAGTGCAGCTTCGCCGTAACCCAGCTATGCTTCACCGGGTGGTTCCATCTCGTAGAAAAAATAGACACTTAGCAACTAGTCCCTCACAAAAAGGCGCAACGATCCACGAGAGAAGGCGTTCTTCACCGTGGCATCTCATACAGCCTGTTGCCCGTGGTTCTCCGGAAATGTTGCCTGCTCCTGTGCAGCTTCGCCGTAACCCAGCTATGCTTCACCGGGTGGTTCCATCTCGTAGAAAAAATAGACACTTTAGCAACTAGTCCTCACAAAAAGGCGCAACGATCCACGTAGAGAAGGCGTTTCTTCACCG
>CM029668.1:28714788-28737288 GCA_017311315.1 Dendrocalamus latiflorus | reverse complement strand
ACCTCGAAGTCCACCGCACCACCACGTCGGGCAACCCGGGAGTGCAGGCCGTGGTTGGTGCCGCCCCGGCGGTGCAACCAGGCGCGCCAATAGCCTCGGCCATGGTAACAGTGGAAAGCGCTTTACTAACGGCCATCGGTACGCTCCAGCGCGAGCTAGCGGACCTCAGCAGAGCCGTGCAGGACATGCAAGAGGCTCGGGGCCAGTAGATCCCGCCGATGGCCACATCGGAGCACACGCCAGAGCGGGAGGACAGCCGCGAGGCCGCTACCTCGAGTTGTGTTCCGCTGCGACGTGTGGATCCGGAGTCTCCTCTCTCCGCGGGCCTGCAGCAGTCGGTGTGGCCGGAGGGCTTCAAGTTCCCCAACGCCATCGAGCCGTACAAGGGCGACACGGACCCTCGGGAGTTCATGCGCGTGTATGAGACTGCCAAAGAAGCTGTAGGCGGAGACGATACCACCAAGGCGAAGGGGTCCCCCCTTGCACTGCATGGAGTGGAGCTCTCTTGGTTTTTCACTACAAAGCCAAACTCCATCTACGCGTGGGAGCAGATCCGTGACCGTCTCTACAACAACTTCCAAGGGAACTACGTCAAGCGTGTTGACGCGGATCAGCTCTTCACCGTCAAACGAAAACCCTCAGAAAAACTACAGGAGTACTTCAAGCGCTTCGCTAAGGTACGCTGCCAAGTTAAAGACGTCAACGACACAACTATTATCAATGCAGCTGTGCAGGGCCTCCGCCCAGGGCCGTTGGCCGAATACAATGCGTGCAAGCCAATTAAGACGGCCGCGAAGCTCTTCGACAAGATGGAAGAGTATACGTAGGCGGAGGAGGACAACGGCGGTGCAAGGGCGACGACTCTGACACCAGTCAAGCGGAGGACTCATCGCAAAAAGGAGACCCACTGGCAGGGGACGACTCCTGAAAGGCAAGCGCAAGCAAGGGTCCTTGACAGATGCCCCTGAGCGCAAGGATGCCAAGTACAGTTAGGGCACGTCGAGCGGCAAGCCCAAGCCCAAGCGTAGCCAGCGTAGACCCCAGAAGGCCCGATATGTCTTCGACATAGAGGGCGCCTCCGAGGACGTCGCCCCCACTCTACGCGAGCGGGGCCGCGGAGGCCGGGGCAGGGACGCGGCCGCGCACGCGATGATAGGACCCACGCAGAGCAGGAGAGCCAGGGCTATGGCATGTGGTGCGAGGTGCACAGCTGTGGCGACCATTTCACGCGGGCATGCACCGTAATCGCGACGCTGCGTCAGCATGCTGGTGGAGACAGAACCCTAGCAGCAGCGCCCCACCATAGCCCATGTACAGCAGCCCCAGGAGGGCCCCCCGCAAATACAAGCCCCGGAGGGAGCCCAACAGCGAATCATAAACGTCATCTCCGGGGGCTCCACACGGGAGCTCTCGGTGCAAGCACCGCCAGCCTGGGCGCAGCGCGAAATTACCTTCACACCTACCGACACTGAGGGCGTGGAGTTTCCTCACCAGGACCCTCTGTTCATCCAAGCGTAGGATATGACGTCAAACGCGTCCTGGTGTGTTGGATCGGAAACGGCAACAGAGGGGGGGGGTGAATGTTGCTTTCAAAAATAGCCCCCAAAATATTCAAAAAAAATTAACTCTCCGATGGCTATTAAAAGCTATGAAGAAGATGATTCAAGCTTCTCTGGAAATCACAATTAGATCGACAAAATAGTTGACTCGGGCTCGGCCAAAAAGGCACAGAACCAATGCCAAAAACCAGAACTAAAAAAAGATCTTGCTGAGAAAATAATTAGATCAAGTAATTTTAAGCAAGACCTAAACTTGGAAACTCAGCCTAAAGATTACTGTCTGACCCAAACTGTCTGCAGAGAAATCACTTGGTCATACTAACAAAGATTTGTTCATTTCAGCAGAAAAAGTTTTTGACAGCAAACATACACTGCTGAAAATCATTTGGCTGAAATAATGCAAGACCAAAATGCCTACCGAGAAGAGCTTTGAGCAGCAGCACAAAAACAACAAACCAAAAGAGCAAAAGACTGCAGAAAACAACAACTGCAGTACAGGGAAAACAACAAGACAAAAGAGCCAAAATACTGCAGAAAACAGCAAGCAGTGCAGTGGACAAGTTGCTTGTCGGCACAACACTGAACCAAGCTAAAACAGCAGCCGTAAGAGCTTTTTCAAACCAAAAACAACATGCTGCAGCCTACTACACACTGTAGAGAACAGCTAGCTGAATAAAGAGGAAATAAAAGGTGACTTTGCTACCGAGAGACAAATTTCAGCACTGCCCAAAAGAGATTTGCTGCCAACAAAACTGAAAAGAACCTACTGCTAGCTGAACACAAATGAGAGCTAAGAAGAAGAGTTTACTGCCGAGACAAGAAGTTAGTAGATGAAGACAGTGGCTGCTCGGCAGAGAGGAAATTTAGAGCAAGATGGCTGCAGTATTTAACTGGAAAAAGAGCAGTTCAGACTGCAGTAAAAAAATCAACTTGTAGCTGCCGAAAATGAAATAGTAAAGACTAGAAAGCCGAGGCAACCAAATGAAGAGAAACAACACAGAGATAAACCAGAAAAACAGAACATCTCAAGGCAAACCATCTCCACAACAAGACTTTTCATAGAGGGTCTGTAGCATCCCAAAAATTGGCTTTTTGAAAAATTTAAATTCAAATTAATTATTTTAAAGTATTTGAGTTTTATTTGGATTTGCCCTGAATTTCTGTTTTTGAAAAAGCTGGATTTGAAAAGTATTTTAAGTAAAACCTAAAAATATTGTTAAATAAAAAGATATTTTGAATTTCTATAAAAATCCTAATTCAAATTAATTATTTGGAGTTATTTGGCTTTTATTTGGTTTCCTGGATTTTCTGGAGTTTAAAACCTATTTTTGAAAATAAAAAGTATTTCAAGTATGAAAATTAAATACCAGCATTAGTTGGAAGTATTTTTATTAAGTCCAAAACTTATCCAAAAACTTCTGTAAATTTTTCTGGAATTTTTGGAATTTATTTCATATTTTTCTGAGCTTTATTGGATTTTCTGGGCATTTCTGAAAATCTGAAATCAAAAACCAAAAATTAAAATTCCCTCCGCTTCCCTCCGGCCGACGCGTGGACGGTTCGGATGGAGCCACGTCCCACGTGCCCGGTCCATCACCGCCACCCACTCGATCCCGCCTAGCCCCCTTCCCCGCTTGCCACGCGTCCGGCCCGGATCTTCCCGCCCCCGCGCGCCTCGGCCCATCTGGCCGTCCACCCGCTCTAACCGCCCCGCTCTCCCCTCGGCCACCCGATCCGGCCCCCTAACCGCGTGGCGCCATCTCGGCCGTTCCCGCTCCCTCTCACTCTGCGCCCTGGCCCCACCCGTCAGGCCGTCTTCCTCCTCCCGCCCACCTTCTTCCTCCGCACGCCGCCTCCGTCTTCCCCCAACCGCCGCCCCTCACCCGCCGGGATTGCTTTCCTTTTCCGCCGCCCGTGCGACCCGCACCTTTCCTTCTTCTTCCTCCCCCGATTACCTTCCATCTACGGCCGCCCTTTCCTTTTCTTCCCCCTCCGCAATCGCCGCCGCCCGTAATCAACGGTGAGCAATTCCCCCGGCGTCCGCCCTCCCGTCCCCTATTTAAGGCCCCTCCTGGCACCGCCTCACTCCGTCCCACCTCCCTCCACTCCTCCCTGCCCCTCCCGGCCACTCCATCGCCGCCGCATCGTGCGCCCTCATCCCCGAGCGCCGCCTCTTCCTCCGGCGAGGAATCGCCGCCGCCTCCGGCGTCCTCGCGCCACGCCGTCACCTCCCTCGGCCTCCTCACCTCCGTGCGCATCTCCCCCGGCCCTTCCCCGTTGTCAAAGGCCGCCGGAGTGCCGTCCCCGCCGGAAGACCCGAGCGCCTCCGCCGCCTTCTCGCCGCCGGCCGCCTCCACGCACGCCGAACCTCTGCTCGCAGGTGAGGACTCCCCGTTTCTCCCTCTCTCTATTGCGCCCATCGCCGCTCGCCGCCGGCCACCGGAGCGCCGGCGAGCTCGCCGTGCCCGTGCGCCACTCGGTCGACCTGGCCAGGTCAGCAGCCGGGCTGACGTGTAGGGTGAGGTGGCGCTGCGTCAGTGCTACGTCGACACCATCTGGCCGCTCCTGCCCCGTCAGCGCCACGTGCGCGCAGTCAACCCCACCCCACCACCTCACCACTTCCACAGGTCCGTGGGCTCGGTCCATGGACCAAGGGCCCACTTGTCAGCCCCTCAGCCCCAATTTCCAGTGCAAACATAAATCGGCCAAAAAGAAAATCCCTCGCTGACGCAATGCTGACGCCATAAATTCTTTTCCTTTAGAAAAATAATTCCAGAAAATCCCTTTTCCATTTTCTCTGAATTTAATCTTCCCGGAGCCCGTTCTTCTTCGTTTTAACTCCGTTTGAGCCCATTCAAATTTCTAAATTCATCAAAAATTCCAAACTACCCATTTCTTCCATCCTTTCAAATATTTGAAATTTATTTGATATTTCAAAATTTAAATTTCAAATTCCAATACCTAGTTTAATTTCAAAACCTCAGTTCCATTCCAAATTTTCTATGCACGTTCAAATTTTAAATCCAAATATTGCAAAATCTCCATAAAATCCATTTTATTTTCCTTGGTCCAAATATTGTCTTAGTAATTTCTTTTCCCAACCGATCTTCCAGATATTCGTTCTCCCTCGTGTGAACCTCAAATCCGCTGAACCTTTCTCCTAAATTCGTCTAAAATCATAATCTATCCAAATATGGCCTCTATTGAATTTTTTAGTTTATTTGAATTTTTGTTTGTATTTATTGTTTTATTTCTCTGTCTTTTCTCGCGTAGAATCCAACGTTGTTGAAGACCTCTCCACTCCTCAGCAGGAAGACCCCGAGAGCGTGCAAGAAGGCAAGTCTCCTTTGATCATCTCGAACCTATGATTTTGAAATGTTTTAATTATTTTAAATTATGTGCATTGCTATTTACATACAAGATTAGCTCAAATATTAAGGTATTAGTTACCCCAATTTTGTTATGCCCTCAGTTGAAATTAAATGCCATGTACAACTATTATCAATGCAGCTGTGCAGGGCCTCCGCCCAGGGCCGTTGGCCGAATACAATGCGTGCAAGCCAATTAAGACGGCTGTGAAGCTCTTCGACAAGATGGAAGAGTATACGTAGGCGGAGGAGGACGACGGCGGTGCAAGGGCGACGACTCTGACACCAGTCAAGCGGAGGACTCATCGCAAAAAGGAGACCCACTGGCAGGGGACGACTCCTGAAAGGCAAGCGCAAGCAAGGGTCCTTGACAGATGCCCCTGAGCGCAAGGATGCCAAGTACAGTTAGGGCACGTCGAGCGGCAAGCCCAAGCCCAAGCGTAGCCAGCGCCGACCCCAGAAGGCCCGATATGTCTTCGACATAGAGGGCGCCATCAAGGACGTCGCCCCCACTCTACGCGAGCGGGGCCGCGGAGGCCGGGGCAGGGACGCGGCCGCGCACGCGATGATAGGACCCACGCAGAGCAGGAGAGCCAGGGCTATGGCATGTGGTGCGAGGTGCACAGCTGTGGCGACCATTTCACGCGGGCATGCACCATAATCTCGACGCTGCGTTAGCATGCTGGTGGAGACAGAACCCTAGCAGCAGCGCCCCGCCATAGCCCATGTACAGCAGCCCCAGGAGGGCCCCCTGCAAATACAAGCCCCGGAGGGAGCCCAACAGCGAATCATAAACGTCATCTTCGGGGGCTCCACACGGGAGCTCTCGGTGCAAGCACCGCCAGCTTGGGCGCAGCGCGAAATTACCTTCACACCTACCGACACCGAGGGCGTGGAGTTTCCTCACCAGGACCCTCTGTTCATCCAAGCGTAGGATATGACGTCAAACACGTCCTGGTGTGTTGGATCGGAAACGGCAACAGAGAGGGGGGTGAATGTTGCTTTCAAAAATAGCCCCCAAAATATTCAAAAAAAATTAACTCTCCGATAGCTATTAAAAGCTATGAAGAAGATGATTCAAGCTTCTCTGGAAATCACAATTAGATCGACAAAATAGTTGACTCGGGCTCGGCCAAAAAGGCACAGAACCAATGCCAAAAACCAGAACTAAAAAAAGATCTTGCTGAGAAAATAATTAGATCAAGTAATTTTAAGCAAGACCTAAACTTGGAAACTCAGCCTAAAGATTACTGTCTGACCCAAACTGTCTGCAGAGAAATCACTTGGTCATACTAACAAAGATTTGTTCATTTCAACAGTAAAAGTTTTTGACAGCAAACATACACTGCTGAAAATCATTTGGCTGAAATAATGCAAGACCAAAATGCCTACCGAGAAGAGCTTTGAGCAGCAGCACAAAAACACCAAACCAAAAGAGCAAAAGACTGCAGAAAACAGCAACTGCAGTACAGGGAAAACAACAAGACAAAAGAGCCAAAATACTGCAGAAAACAGCAAGCAGTGCAGTGGACAAGTTGCTTGTCGGCACATCACTGAACCAAGCTAAAATAGCAGCTGTAAGAGCTTTTTCAAACCAAAAACAGCATGCTGCAGCCTACTACACACTGTAGAGAACAGCTAGCTGAATAAAGAGGAAATAAAAGGTGACTTTGCTGCCGAGAGACAAATTTCAGCACTGCCCAAAAGAGATTTGCTGCCAACAAAACTGAAAAGAACCTACTGCTAGCTGAACACAAATGAGAGCTAAGAAGAAGAGTTTACTGCCGAGACAAGAAGTTAGTAGATGAAGACAGTGGCTGCTCGGCAGAGAGGAAATTTAGAGCAAGATGGCTGTAGTATTTAACTGGAAAAAGAGCAGTTCAGACTGCAGTAAAAAAATCAACTTGTAGCTGCCGAAAATGAAATAGTAAAGACTAGAAAGCCGAGGCAACCAAATGAAGAGAAACAACACAGAGATAAACCAGAAAAACAGAACATCTCAAGGCAAACCATCTCCACAACAAGACTTTTCATAGAGGGTCTGTAGCATCCCAAAAATTGGCTTTTTGAAAAATTTAAATTCAAATTAATTATTTTAAAGTATTTGAGTTTTATTTGGATTTGCCCTGAATTTCTGTTTTTGAAAAAGCTGGATTTGAAAAGTATTTTAAGTAAAACCTAAAAATATTGTTAAATAAAAAGATATTTTGAATTTCTATAAAAATCCTAATTCAAATTAATTATTTGGAGTTATTTGGCTTTTATTTGGTTTCCTGGATTTTCTGGAGTTTAAAACCTATTTTTGAAAATAAAAAGTATTTCAAGTATGAAAATTAAATACCAACATTAGTTGGAAGTATTTTTATTAAGTCCAAAACTTATCCAAAAACTTCTGTAAATTTTTCTGGAATTTTTGGAATTTATTTCATATTTTTCTGAGCTTTATTGGATTTTCTGGGCATTTCTGAAAATCTGAAATCAAAAACCAAAAATTAAAATTCCCTCCGCTTCCCTCCGGCCGACGCGTGGACGGCCCGGATGGAGCCACGTCCCACGTGCCCGGTCCATCACCGCCACCCACTCGATCCCGCCTAGCCCCCTTCCCCGCTTGCCACGCGTCCGGCCCGGATCTTCCCGCCCCCGCGCGCCTCGGCCCATCTGGCCGTCCACCCGCTCTAACCGCCCCGCTCTCCCCTCGGCCACCCGATCCGGCCCCCTAACCGCGTGGCGCCATCTCGGCCGTTCCCGCTCCCTCTCACTCTGCGCCCTGGCCCCACCCGTCAGGCCGTCTTCCTCCTCCCGCCCACCTTCTTCCTCCGCACGCCGCCTCCGTCTTCCCCCAACCGCCGCCCCTCACCCGCCGGGATTGCTTTCCTTTTCCGCCGCCCGTGCGACCCGCACCTTTCCTTCTTCTTCCTCCCCCGATTACCTTCCATCTACGGCCGCCCTTTCCTTTTCTTCCCCCTCCGCAATCGCCGCCGCCCGTAATCAACGGTGAGCAATTCCCCCGGCGTCCGCCCTCCCGTCCCCTATTTAAGGCCCCTCCTGGCACCGCCTCACTCCGTCCCACCTCCCTCCACTCCTCCCTGCCCCTCCCGGCCACTCCATCGCCGCCGCATCGTGCGCCCTCATCCCCGAGCGCCGCCTCTTCCTCCGGCGAGGAATCGCCGCCGCCTCCGGCGTCCTCGCGCCACGCCGTCACCTCCCTCGGCCTCCTCACCTCCGTGCGCATCTCCCCCGGCCCTTCCCCGTTGTCAAAGGCCGCCGGAGTGCCGTCCCCGCCGGAAGACCCGAGCGCCTCCGCCGCCTTCTCGCCGCCGGCCGCCTCCACGCACGCCGAACCTCTGCTCGCAGGTGAGGACTCCCCGTTTCTCCCTCTCTCTATTGCGCCCATCGCCGCTCGCCGCCGGCCACCGGAGCGCCGGCGAGCTCGCCGTGCCCGTGCGCCACTCGGTCGACCTGGCCAGGTCAGCAGCCGGGCTGACGTGTAGGGTGAGGTGGCGCTGCGTCAGTGCTACGTCGACACCATCTGGCCGCTCCTGCCCCGTCAGCGCCACGTGCGCGCAGTCAACCCCACCCCACCACCTCACCACTTCCACAGGTCCGTGGGCTCGGTCCATGGACCAAGGGCCCACTTGTCAGCCCCTCAGCCCCAATTTCCAGTGCAAACATAAATCGGCCAAAAAGAAAATCCCTCGCTGACGCAATGCTGACGCCATAAATTCTTTTCCTTTAGAAAAATAATTCCAGAAAATCCCTTTTCCATTTTCTCTGAATTTAATCTTCCCGGAGCCCGTTCTTCTTCGTTTTAACTCCGTTTGAGCCCATTCAAATTTCTAAATTCATCAAAAATTCCAAACTACCCATTTCTTCCATCCTTTCAAATATTTGAAATTTATTTGATATTTCAAAATTTAAATTTCAAATTCCAATACCTAGTTTAATTTCAAAACCTCAGTTCCATTCCAAATTTTCTATGCACGTTCAAATTTTAAATCCAAATATTGCAAAATCTCCATAAAATCCATTTTATTTTCCTTGGTCCAAATATTGTCTTAGTAATTTCTTTTCCCAACCGATCTTCCAGATATTCGTTCTCCCTCGTGTGAACCTCAAATCCGCTGAACCTTTCTCCTAAATTCGTCTAAAATCATAATCTATCCAAATATGGCCTCTATTGAATTTTTTAGTTTATTTGAATTTTTGTTTGTATTTATTGTTTTATTTCTCTGTCTTTTCTCGCGTAGAATCCAACGTTGTTGAAGACCTCTCCACTCCTCAGCAGGAAGACCCCGAGAGCGTGCAAGAAGGCAAGTCTCCTTTGATCATCTCGAACCTATGATTTTGAAATGTTTTAATTATTTTAAATTATGTGCATTGCTATTTACATACAAGATTAGCTCAAATATTAAGGTATTAGTTACCCCAATTTTGTTATGCCCTCAGTTGAAATTAAATGCCATGTACAACTATTATCAATGCAGCTGTGCAGGGCCTCCGCCCAGGGCCGTTGGCCGAATACAATGCGTGCAAGCCAATTAAGACGGCCGTGAAGCTCTTCGACAAGATGGAAGAGTATACGTAGGCGGAGGAGGACGACGGCGGTGCAAGGGCGACGACTCTGACACCAGTCAAGCGGAGGACTCATCGCAAAAAGGAGACCCACTGGCAGGGGACGACTCCTGAAAGGCAAGCGCAAGCAAGGGTCCTTGACAGATGCCCCTGAGCGCAAGGATGCCAAGTACAGTTAGGGCACGTCGAGCGGCAAGCCCAAGCCCAAGCGTAGCCAGCGCCGACCCCAGAAGGCCCGATATGTCTTCGACATAGAGGGCGCCATCAAGGACGTCGCCCCCACTCTACGCGAGCGGGGCCGCGGAGGCCGGGGCAGGGACGCGGCCGCGCACGCGATGATAGGACCCACGCAGAGCAGGAGAGCCAGGGCTATGGCATGTGGTGCGAGGTGCACAGCTGTGGCGACCATTTCACGCGGGCATGCACCATAATCTCGACGCTGCGTTAGCATGCTGGTGGAGACAGAACCCTAGCAGCAGCGCCCCGCCATAGCCCATGTACAGCAGCCCCAGGAGGGCCCCCTGCAAATACAAGCCCCGGAGGGAGCCCAACAGCGAATCATAAACGTCATCTCCGGGGGCTCCACACGGGAGCTCTCGGTGCAAGCACCGCCAGCTTGGGCGCAGCGCGAAATTACCTTCACACCTACCGACACCGAGGGCGTGGAGTTTCCTCACCAGGACCCTCTGTTCATCCAAGCGTAGGATATGACGTCAAACGCGTCCTGGTGTGTTGGATCGGAAACGGCAACAGAGAGGGGGGGTGAATGTTGCTTTCAAAAATAGCCCCCAAAATATTAAAAAAAAATTAACTCTCCGATAGCTATTAAAAGCTATGAAGAAGATGATTCAAGCTTCTCTGGAAATCACAATTAGATCGACAAAATAGTTGACTCGGGCTCAGCCAAAAAGGCACAGAACCAATGCCAAAAACCAGAACTAAAAAAAGATCTTGCTGAGAAAATAATTAGATCAAGTAATTTTAAGCAAGACCTAAACTTGGAAACTCAGCCTAAAGATTACTGTCTGACCCAAACTGTCTGCAGAGAAATCACTTGGTCATACTAACAAAGATTTGTTCATTTCAACAGTAAAAGTTTTTGACAGCAAACATACACTGCTGAAAATCATTTGGCTGAAATAATGCAAGACCAAAATGCCTACCGAGAAGAGCTTTGAGCAGCAGCACAAAAACACCAAACCAAAAGAGCAAAAGACTGCAGAAAACAGCAACTGCAGTACAGGGAAAACAACAAGACAAAAGAGCCAAAATACTGCAGAAAACAGCAAGCAGTGCAGTGGACAAGTTGCTTGTCGGCACATCACTGAACCAAGCTAAAATAGCAGCCGTAAGAGCTTTTTCAAACCAAAAACAGCATGCTGCAGCCTACTACACACTGTAGAGAACAGCTAGCTGAATAAAGAGGAAATAAAAGGTGACTTTGCTGCCGAGAGACAAATTTCAGCACTGCCCAAAAGAGATTTGCTGCCAACAAAACTGAAAAGAACCTACTGCTAGCTGAACACAAATGAGAGCTAAGAAGAAGAGTTTACTGCCGAGACAAGAAGTTAGTAGATGAAGACAGTGGCTGCTCGGCAGAGAGGAAATTTAGAGCAAGATGGCTGTAGTATTTAACTGGAAAAAGAGCAGTTCAGACTGTAGTAAAAAAATCAACTTGTAGCTGCCGAAAATGAAATAGTAAAGACTAGAAAGCCGAGGCAACCAAATGAAGAGAAACAACACAGAGATAAACCAGAAAAACAGAACATCTCAAGGCAAACCATCTCCACAACAAGACTTTTCATAGAGGGTCTGTAGCATCCCAAAAATTGGCTTTTTGAAAAATTTAAATTCAAATTAATTATTTTAAAGTATTTGAGTTTTATTTGGATTTGCCCTGAATTTCTGTTTTTGAAAAAGCTGGATTTGAAAAGTATTTTAAGTAAAACCTAAAAATATTGTTAAATAAAAAGATATTTTGAATTTCTATAAAAATCCTAATTCAAATTAATTATTTGGAGTTATTTGGCTTTTATTTGGTTTCCTGGATTTTCTGGAGTTTAAAACCTATTTTTGAAAATAAAAAGTATTTCAAGTATGAAAATTAAATACCAACATTAGTTGGAAGTATTTTTATTAAGTCCAAAACTTATCCAAAAACTTCTGTAAATTTTTCTGGAATTTTTGGAATTTATTTCATATTTTTCTGAGCTTTATTGGATTTTCTGGGCATTTCTGAAAATCTGAAATCAAAAACCAAAAATTAAAATTCCCTCCGCTTCCCTCCGGCCGACGCGTGGACGGCCCGGATGGAGCCACGTCCCACGTGCCCGGTCCATCACCGCCACCCACTCGATCCCGCCTAGCCCCCTTCCCCGCTTGCCACGCGTCCGGCCCGGATCTTCCCGCCCCCGCGCGCCTCGGCCCATCTGGCCGTCCACCCGCTCTAACCGCCCCGCTCTCCCCTCGGCCACCCGATCCGGCCCCCTAACCGCGTGGCGCCATCTCGGCCGTTCCCGCTCCCTCTCACTCTGCGCCCTGGCCCCACCCGTCAGGCCGTCTTCCTCCTCCCGCCCACCTTCTTCCTCCGCACGCCGCCTCCGTCTTCCCCCAACCGCCGCCCCTCACCCGCCGGGATTGCTTTCCTTTTCCGCCGCCCGTGCGACCCGCACCTTTCCTTCTTCTTCCTCCCCCGATTACCTTCCATCTACGGCCGCCCTTTCCTTTTCTTCCCCCTCCGCAATCGCCGCCGCCCGTAATCAACGGTGAGCAATTCCCCCGGCGTCCGCCCTCCCGTCCCCTATTTAAGGCCCCTCCTGGCACCGCCTCACTCCGTCCCACCTCCCTCCACTCCTCCCTGCCCCTCCCGGCCACTCCATCGCCGCCGCATCGTGCGCCCTCATCCCCGAGCGCCGCCTCTTCCTCCGGCGAGGAATCGCCGCCGCCTCCGGCGTCCTCGCGCCACGCCGTCACCTCCCTCGGCCTCCTCACCTCCGTGCGCATCTCCCCCGGCCCTTCCCCGTTGTCAAAGGCCGCCGGAGTGCCGTCCCCGCCGGAAGACCCGAGCGCCTCCGCCGCCTTCTCGCCGCCGGCCGCCTCCACGCACGCCGAACCTCTGCTCGCAGGTGAGGACTCCCCGTTTCTCCCTCTCTCTATTGCGCCCATCGCCGCTCGCCGCCGGCCACCGGAGCGCCGGCGAGCTCGCCGTGCCCGTGCGCCACTCGGTCGACCTGGCCAGGTCAGCAGCCGGGCTGACGTGTAGGGTGAGGTGGCGCTGCGTCAGTGCTACGTCGACACCATCTGGCCGCTCCTGCCCCGTCAGCGCCACGTGCGCGCAGTCAACCCCACCCCACCACCTCACCACTTCCACAGGTCCGTGGGCTCGGTCCATGGACCAAGGGCCCACTTGTCAGCCCCTCAGCCCCAATTTCCAGTGCAAACATAAATCGGCCAAAAAGAAAATCCCTCGCTGACGCAATGCTGACGCCATAAATTCTTTTCCTTTAGAAAAATAATTCCAGAAAATCCCTTTTCCATTTTCTCTGAATTTAATCTTCCCGGAGCCCGTTCTTCTTCGTTTTAACTCCGTTTGAGCCCATTCAAATTTCTAAATTCATCAAAAATTCCAAACTACCCATTTCTTCCATCCTTTCAAATATTTGAAATTTATTTGATATTTCAAAATTTAAATTTCAAATTCCAATACCTAGTTTAATTTCAAAACCTCAGTTCCATTCCAAATTTTCTATGCACGTTCAAATTTTAAATCCAAATATTGCAAAATCTCCATAAAATCCATTTTATTTTCCTTGGTCCAAATATTGTCTTAGTAATTTCTTTTCCCAACCGATCTTCCAGATATTCGTTCTCCCTCGTGTGAACCTCAAATGCGCTGAACCTTTCTCCTAAATTCGTCTAAAATCATAATCTATCCAAATATGGCCTCTATTGAATTTTCTAGTTTATTTGAATTTTTGTTTGTATTTATTGTTTTATTTCTCTGTCTTTTCTCGCGTAGAATCCAACGTTGTTGAAGACCTCTCCACTCCTCAGCAGGAAGACCCCGAGAGCGTGCAAGAAGGCAAGTCTCCTTTGATCATCTCGAACCTATGATTTTGAAATGTTTTAATTATTTTAAATTATGTGCATTGCTATTTACATACAAGATTAGCTCAAATATTAAGGTATTAGTTACCCCAATTTTGTTATGCCCTCATTTGAAATTAAATGCCATGTACCTTTGTCTCCTTAGGATTTCCTTTGGCTCTTTAATGAGATTATTATATTCAGTTGTGAATATTCGAATGGTAGTACAATGCTTAGCCATGCTATTGAATACCTCATAAATCTTGCAAATGGGAAATTATGAATTATTGTAATACCCTTGTGTTTCTAAAGTCTAGTGGTGATTGGAGTTGCCACTAATCCTTTAAAAATGAAACAAAATGTGGAAATTGGTTTAGATTAGGGTGGATGGTTGGTTTGGACTGGTGCAGGAAGCACGAGATCTTGTAAAGTGTATGTTCCACCCTAGTCAATTAAGGACCGACGCTTGTGTTTGTCCAGACTGAGCATTAACCGTACAACCACAAGTCTATATGGGTACGACCAAGCTAACTAACTTATGATAGTCTAGTTTAGGTGCCACCAGTGGAAAGTGGGTGCCAGGGATGGACTGGTTATTCACAGTGAGGGACAGGGATTTACTGTACTCATATGGCGCAAAAGGGGGCTTCGGTTCGGGCAGTTAGCCTACCTGCGGTGAAACCTCAGCGGGTGGTATCTAGCTAGATTAGAGTAAGGTAAAAGCTTTGTGATATTTTATCTGGGTCTCATGCCAAAGGAAGCGTGTTGACTTTTAGGATAATTTATCTCTTGTGGGTAAAGTTGTACAACCTCTGCAGAGTGTAAAACTATTCGAATAGCCGTGCCCACGGTCAAGGGCGGGTAAGGAATGCTTTCACATGGTAGACTTTTGGTTTTGGTTTTAAAATCAAAGTTTTTGTATTCCAAGAGTGGAGGGAACTCTCGGAAGGGTATCCTGGCGGTTGGAGCTAGAGAGGGTGGATGGAACCCGCAGTTTAAAACTTGACCAATTGTAATTGGTTAGCTAGTGTTGGTAGTTGGAACCTTCACTAGAAAGTTAATGATAGTTCTATTAAAACGTTTACTTTATTAAACTGATGCCTTCAAAAATATTAGTAATTGAAATTAAAACATTGCTTTGTGCAAAAGAACCATATAGCCTTCCTTTGTCAAGCCTTGCATCTATTGCATTTTTCCCAAGACTTACGGAGTACTTTATGTACTCACATGCTACACTCAAAAATAATAACCAGAGGAGTACGAAGCTCAAGAAGGCGACTACGACTTCTTCGCGGGTGGATTCGACGAAGGATTCCAGGAGTTCTACGTCGCGCTTCCCCAGTCAACTGCCTGTGGCAACTACTTTGTATTTACCTTGCTTCCGCTGTATTCTGGTTGTGTGAGGTCTTGGAACCTCCAATGTAATAATGAGACCTGGCGGTCAGTACTCTTTATAGTTGTAATAAATGTGTGATTGGTCATGAATCATTTCTGTTTGACTGTGTGCACTAGCTTTGATCTGGGACTAGTGCAGTAATACACAGAGGGTCCGGGTTTGGAAATCCGGGGTCCCGACAGGGTCAAAGAGAAGAATGATTACATGGAGTTTCTTACAGCATCTCACACCTCAAGAACACAAGAACTACCACATACGCAATTACAAATCAAGGAGAACCAACACCGGCAAGAGAGGCAAAAACACAACAAACTCTAAAAACCCTAATCCATCTCACAAGCCCCCTCTCTAAAAATCACTCTCATTTTTCATCAAGGCTACTAGAGAACACCCTCTCTATTTATAGCCTCCACTAATGGGTTTACAACATACTTTACCCATTAGCTCTCAACAACTCATGGTGCTTTATCCACAATCCACTTCCTTTAGTGCAGCTTTGCGTATTCACCAAAACGCCCCTCGTGCACCTTCCAGGAAGCTTCCTCATTCCTTGCCCTCCAAGCCACGCAGCCACCACGAGTCCTCGTCGTCTTCGACACACCTCGACCGCTTTGACCTCGGCACCACCTGTGCCTAGTCCGGTCATCCCGTGCCTCGGCACGACTCCACCTCGTCGTCTTGCAGCTATCACAGACAAGAAAAAAATCACATAGCACCGCTCGAAATATGGTAACCATACATTAGCATCAGGAGAAATACTTAAAGCCCAAACTGATCGAAACAAAAAATAAACGACTTAAGCACGTTCAACCTAGTTCGACGAGGTCTGACCGATGCTGATTGCACCGCACAACGACATGGCCCGAACCACACAAACCAAATTCGACTTTCCTAAAACAAATGTCAATTACTCATCACACACACGGGGTCACCTCCACATGGTCTATCATGGTGAATGGAGGCAGCTCCGCGAACATTTTATTTGCGGCAGCCTTTGACCAGATGGAGATCCCCCAGACTCGGCTGGCCCCCTCAGGGACCCCGTTGCAGGGCTTCGGGGGACAGCCACTGAATGCATTGGGCCAGGTACGCCTCCAAATCTTCTTTGGCCAGGGCGACAACGCGAGGAGCGAAGATGTCACTTTCTACGTTGTCGACGTCCCGCACCCATACAACGCCATATTAGGGCGTCCAGCCCTCAACTCCTTCGGGGCAGTGCCACACCACGGCTTCTTATGCATGAAGCTCCCCGCCCCTACCATCTTCAGTGACCAGGACCTCGCCCGGTGTGTGGAATCTAGTGCTAGTGGCGCGCCCCGTAGGGTGCATGTCCTCACCAACAAGGCAAAGGCGGACATGCCGTCTGCTCTGGGATGGACGCCCAAGCCCTAGCCGGAGGGTGGGGTCAAGAGGATACCTCTCCAAGCCGAAGGTTAGTTCGTGTCCATCGGCGAGGGCCTTCCCCTGGAGGTGGAGCAAGACTTACTCTGGGTTCTCCGGGACAACGCGAATGTCCTCGCATGGTCCCCAGAAGACATTAAGGGCGTGGACCGCGCCCTTATTGAGCACAACCTAGCGGTCCGCCCTGACACTAAGCCAGTCAAGCAGAGGCTTCGGCACATGTCCATCGACCGGCAGCAAGCAGCTAAGGTGGAGGTGACGAAGCTTCTCCAGGCTGGAGTTATCCGCGAGGTTCAACATCCAGATGGATTTATTGATCATATACCCTCCATTTAGATGGAAATTCAGGATTTACCCTCCTGGCCCACGTGTCAGTGACTTATGATGACCCCACGAGTCATTGAGATGAGGAGGGTAAATCCTGAATTTCCCAACTAAAGGGAGGGTATATGATCCAATCCCCCCATCCAGATTGGCTTGCCAACCTGGTGCTGGTTAAAAAGGCCAGCGGCGCCTGGCGTATCTGCATCGATTTTACCGCCCTTAACTAGGCATGCCCGAAGGACGACTACCCCTTGACGCGCATAGATCACCTGGTGGATGCCATAGCGGGGTGCGAGCTCATGAGCTTCCTGGACGCATACTCAGGTTATCACCAGATCTACATGGCTAAGGACGACGAGGACAAGACTAGCTTCATCACGCCGATTGGGACATTCTGCTTCGTCAGGATGCCCTTCGGCTTGAAGAATGCGGGGGCGACTTTCACCCGCCTCATCGCGCTAGCGTTAGCCTCCCAGCTCGGGAGGAATGTGGAGGTTTACATCGACGACGTAGCCATCAAAACCAGGCAGCTCGTCTCCCACGGTCAGGATCTCCAAGAGACCTTCGACAACCTTAGGAAGGCAGGCATCAAGCTCAATCCGGACAAATGTGTCTTCAGCGTGCAAGCAGGCAAGCTCCTGGGCTTCCTTGTATCTGGACGTGGCATCCAAGCGAACCCCGACAAAGTCGACACGATCCTCGCTATGGAGCCGCCTAAGAAAACAAGGGAGGTCCAAAGGCTCGCTGGCCGCATGGCCGCGCCGAGCCGCTTCCTGTTTAGGGCAGCAGAGTGGGGCCTGCCATTCTTCAAGACCCTTCATGGATGCGATGGGTTTCACTGGGACAACCACTGCGCGAAGGCTTTCGATGACCTCAAGAGGCACCTCGCAAGCCTCCCCACTTTGGTCATAGCCTGTTGGCCCTCGGTTCGCCGGAAGTGTTACCTACTCTAGTGCAGCTTCACCGTAGCCCAGATATGCGTCACGGGGTGATTTCATCTCGTAGAAATAATGGACACTTAGAAACTAGTCCTCACTAAAAGGCACAACGATCCACGAGAGAAGGTGTTTGTTCACCGCTGGCATCTGATATAGCCTGTTGGCCCTCGGTTCTCCGGAAGTGTTACATGCTCTAGTGCATCTTCATTGTAGCCCAGATATGCATCACCGGGTGATTCCATATCGTTGAAAAAATGAACACTTAGCAACTAGTCCTCACTAAAGGGCACAACGATCCACGAGAGAAGGTGTTTGTTCACCACTGGCATCTACTTTAACCTGTTGGCCCTCAGTTCTTCAAAAATATTATCTGCTCAAGTGCAGCTTCACCGTAGACCAGCTATGCGTCACCGGGTGTTTCCACCTCGTAGAAAAAATGGACACTTAACAACTAGTCCACACTAAATGTTACAACGATCCACGAGAGAAGGTGTTTGTTTACTGCTGGCATCTACTTTAGCCTGTTGGCCCTCGGTTCTGTGGAAATTTTGCTTGCTCCAGTGCAGCTTCACCGTAGCCCAGCTATGCCACACCTGGTGATTCCATCTCATAGAAAAAAAAATGAAAACTTAGCAACTACTCCTCACTAAAAGGCACAACAATCCACGAGAGAAGGTGTTTGTTCACCGCTGGCATCTGCTTTAGCCTGTGGGCCCTCGGTTCTTCAAAAATATTATCTGCTCAAGTGCAGCTTCACCGTAGCCCAGCTATATGTCACCGGGTGTTTTCACCTCGTAGAAAAAATGGACACTTAGCAACTAGTCCACACTAAATGTTACAACGATCCACGAGAGAAGGTGTTTGTTTACCGCCGGCATCTGCTTTGGCCTGTTGGCCCTCGGTTCTGTGGAAATTTTGCTTGCTCCAGTGCAGCTTCACCGTAGCCCAGCTATGCCTCACCAGGTGATTTCATCTTGTAGAAAAAAATGGACACTTAGCAACTAGTCCTCACTAAAATGCACAACGATCCACGAGAGAAGGAGTTTGTTCACCGCTGGCATCTCATATAGCCTGTTGCCCTACGGTTCTCCGAAAATGTTGCCTGCTCTAGTGCAGCTTCACCGTAGCCCAGCTATGTGTCACCGGGTTATTCCACCTCATAGAAATAATTGACACTTAGCAACTAGTACTCAGTAAAAGGCTCAACGATCCATGAGAGAAGTTGTTTGTTCATCGCTGGCATCTGATATAGCATGTTGCCCCACGATTCTTCGGAAGTGTTGCCTGCTCTAGTGCAGCTTCATCGTAGCCCAGCTATGCGTCACCGAGTGATTCCATCTAGTAGAAAAAATGGACACTTAGCAACTAGTCCTCACTAAAAGGCACAACGATCAACGAACCCTGAAAAAACATTGTTCTAACCGCCGCGTCGTCCAGCGCCGCCTGTTAAACTTCGTTACCTTGGTCTCTACGCCATCCAGCGCCGCCTACCGATGGCTTTTATTCCGTCTGCTGTGATCCCATTCTCGGGAACAAAGCTTCATGCAACGAACTACAGGTTATGGTCTTCCCTCATGGAGATCACGCTCGATGGTCTCCGCTTTTGGGGACATGTTACCGGTGCTCGTCCTTCTCCGCCACCACCGGTTCAGCCGTGTAACATCCTAAAATTTTGAATGTTCAAAAATAGGGAAGAATTAAATTTTTTTTATTATTCGCATCGTGTTGGCATTTGAAATTTTTGCCAAAGTCTTGTTTTGATTTTCTTTAGTTTTATGCTAAGCAAATAATAACTGGAAATAATATCCAAGTACAAACAATAATAAAGTCAATAAAAGACATGGGAATAATCTAATGCAATGAATTACAAATTCTAAACTAATTCTAAGTGGCACTTAAATCCAAACTAATTTTTTTTAAAAAATGTAAACTCAACCCAAGGATCAAAATAACTGGAAACTAAAATCAGAACAATATTTAAATCACCATTCAAATGATTTAAGTTGAGCCCTTGATGTCAAATCAAAACTTAAAATTTAATTACTGAATTTACCAAAAATCCAAACTTGGTTTGCTGGACAATTTTCCTTCCCTATCTTTCGCTGCCATGCGGGCCCCTTTCTCCCCCCTCCCCTCTGCGCGCGGGCCCCGGGCCCTGCCCCGCCTCCTCCTTCTTTTCACTTTTCCCCTTTTCTTCTCCTAGCTGAGCCAGCTCCGCGTCACCCTCCTCCCTCCGTTCCTTCTTCCTACTCCCATCACCTGTCACCGCACGTCGCCGAGTACGCCCTCTCTTCCCCTGTTTCCTCGTTGCCCTGATGGCAACACCGGTCACTTTGCGCCTGCGCCTAGTCACCGTCACTCACGCCCTGCTCTGCCGCGCCCATGCCATGCTCGGTCCTCGTCGCGCGAATCCTGGCCATGTCGCCGCCCATCCCTTGCCCTATTCTCAGGTCGGCAACCACAGTGGCGCCACCAAGATTCCCTACACTACTATAAGTAGCCATGCCACCCTATTGCTTCTTCCAGATTTCCTCCTCCCTCGTCAGGCCGAACACGCACGAACATCGGTCGCTGCCGCCCCACGCCGCCCCGGCCACTTCGGCGATGCCATAGCTGGGGTGATCGCGTCGCACCGACCCGCCACCTCTTATCTACCCCCTCGGTGAGCAAATTAGACCCTCGTCCACCAGAGCTCACGCGTCGACCATTTCCCCCACCTCCGGCCACCGGGCCAATCTCGCCGATTGAAGCCACCTCCGTTCGATTCCGCCGCCCGGGAGCTTCCTCGTGGCCCCGCCAGCTCATTCCCACCGCCGCCAGGGCTTCTCCATCACCCCGATTGCCAGCGCCATGGCCCTCCTCGCGTCGCCGGCTCCCCTGGGACTTGCTTCGGCTTGGCCCAGCGCATGGTGAGTCTCCTCCTGGCCCCTTGTAGCTCATGCACGCCCCGCCCTCTTCCTTCTCCCCTCCGGTCACTGCCGCCCCATGTCCACCTCACCGCCGGCCGCCCCGCGCCTTCACCGGCCCGCCTCATCGCCGCTTCAGTCAATGCGCCACCCCCTGGAGTTCCTTCACCTCCCCCGCAATCCATTTCGGTGGTCGCCCCTCCCTCTCCGGCCGCCACCCACCGCTGGCTAGTCAGCTCCGCCCCGGCATCGGCATGCTCTGTTTTGGGCCCGACTCCAGAGCTGCTTCTTCTAATTTAACCATCCCACCCTTTCGCAACAAGTCTGCCGCCCGGTTGGTTAGCAAGCGGCTAGCTGAACATCAGGTTGATGGGGACATAAAATAAGATTATTTAAGATTTAATATTGGATTAAATGTCATATATAAGAAACTAATGTAGTTGGAACATTTAATTAAAATCTAAATTTGGTTGTTTGTCTAGATTTAATAAAGATTCCAATTATATATATATATATATATATATATATATATATATATATATATATATAATACGTTCAAGATTAAGAGTAAGGAAAATAAATTGAATCATATGTGTACTTATAAAAGAAACAAGGCTTTAAAAATAAAGACTATCCTTAATTATAATTAAATATATGCCCTAACATTCGACATGCCGCCATTAATCTCAGTGAGAGACCATGTGGAGGTGACCCCATGCGTGTGATGAGTAATTGACAATGGTTTAGGAAAGTCGAGTTCGGTTTTGTGGTTCGGGCCATGTCGTTGCGCGGTGCAATCGGCTTCAGTCGGACTTGGTAAAACTTGGTCGAAGTGCTAAGGATGCTTATTCTTTTAATTTGACAGGTTTAGGCTTTTTCATGTTTAAGATTTCGTCTGATGCTAATGTACGGTTACAATATTTCGAGCGGTGCTATGTGATTTGTTTCTTGTCTATGATAGCTGCAGGAGGTCGAGGTGGAGTCGTGGCGAGGCACGGGATGACCGGACTAGGCGCAGGTGGTGCCGAGGTCAAAGCGGTCGAGGTGTGCCAAAGACGACGAGGACTCGAGGTGGCTGCGTGGCTTGGAGGGCAAGGAATGAGGATGCTTCCTGGAAGGTGCACGAGGGGCGTTTTGGTGAATACGCAAAGCTGCACTAAAGGAAGTGGATTGTGGATAAAGCGCCATGAGTTGTTGAGAGCTAATGGGTAAAGTGTGTTGCAAACCCATTAGTGGAGGCTATAAATAGAGAGGGTGTTCTCTAGTAGTTTCCATGAATTTGAGAGAGAGAGTGGGTGTAAGAGTTAGGTTTTATTTAGTTCTCTCCATGTATGGAAAATGAGAGCATGAAAATGAGAGTGACTTTTAGAGAGATGAGCTGAGAACAACTCTTTGTAATCGCGTATCTCTCCGTATCAATTTCAATATGAGAGATTTTACTTGAGTTGCTCTAGTGTTCCTTTTATTTTCCTGCATTGATTCCTTGTTTATCGTTCTCAGCTGAAATCATTTGTGCTTGATTTTTTTGTTTGTTCTTGAAGTCTATCTTTTCTTTGATCTGAAGTCTCCTTCTCATGTCCTGTAGAGGGTAGAAATTGACCCTCCCGTGAGATGCTTTTGGGCTGGATATGTGTCTCTTGGTATATCGGCCAGCAAGATTGCACACGGCTTGTTATTTCTCTTGGACAGCAAGCAGCCATTTCAGCCGAATGGATCTTTGTCCCCTGTACTGTTTTTGGCCTGTAGTTCTTAACGTTTCTTTTGCTTAGCTGCTCCATCTTGCTATCGGTTGTGCTTGTAAATCAACAAAGCTTCTTGCGGCAAAGCAGATTTTGTCTCTTGGTGGCAAAACTCATTTCAGCTTTGCCCTTCTTTTTCTTTTGCTTTCGGTTGGTGGCAGCAGGTTTAGTACTTCCAGCCAGCCCTCAGTTTTCAGCAGCTAGCAGTGAT
>CM029668.1:28579380-28714688 GCA_017311315.1 Dendrocalamus latiflorus | reverse complement strand
TGTTTTTCTTGTTTTTGATCTTTTAAGTGCTAGAGCAGATCGGCAATTGCAGACCTTTTGTGCTTTTGGTTTTGCAGTTGTTGTGTACTGTTTTGGTGAGTTCGGCTGGCAGCCAAGCTACTCTCGGCCAGCAAGTAAGTGAATCATGTCTCTATGATTAATTGCAGTATTTGATTCAGCCTTGTCTCTTGCTGTTCGGTCAGTAAGTACAGCTCTCTTGCAGTCTCGACAGCTTGAATTCTTGACGGTCTTTAGGGCTTCGGGTTGCAAATGTTTTTCTTTCGGTTTGGCTAGCATGCAGGGCAGTGCATTAGAATATTCTAGTTTAAGTTTTGGCTCTTGAATTAGCTCATCTTTGTAAGTTCCCTGTCTCTATTTGCTTTAGATCTTTTGTTGGTTTGCTTTTCATTTCTCCAGTGTAGGTTCTTTTGGGCCGTTTTTTTAAAAGATTTTCAGTGAGCATTGTTTCTCATTCTTCATGGCTTACATAGCTATCGGAGAGTAGAGAAATCGTGTGAATACTCGGGGAAATTTTTTAAAGAGCTCCATTCACCCCCCTCTGTCGCCATTTCCGATCCAACACTATGT
Source organism: Dendrocalamus latiflorus (assembly GCA_017311315.1). Lineage (NCBI taxonomy): Eukaryota > Viridiplantae > Streptophyta > Magnoliopsida > Poales > Poaceae > Dendrocalamus > Dendrocalamus latiflorus. The sequence goes on along the minus strand of CM029668.1, from coordinate 28,714,100 downwards.
GGTAGATTTAATTAAATGACAAATCAAGCAGCTTCGTAAAAATTAATTAAACGGCTTGTCGTAATCATTTAAAAATGAAATATATATTTAAATTAGCAAGTCATGATTTATAAACCCCACCATTAGTACATCGCTGATAAATAAATTTCAAACGCTAGATTTAGTTAATAATGACAGTTGGTGTTTAGATTAACATTCCACATAAAATGACTATAGAATATATGGTAAGAACTATTTGCGCAACAAAAGCGGTACATAATTAAGTGATACACAATTAACCATCTTAAGTATGACTGTCGTTCTTATATCTTAAAGAAGTCATAAAAATACTTTCACAAACAACACTTAAATAAACTAAGGTGTTAAGCTATTAATACTTAAACTATAAATACGTGGCTTGTGTAAAAGACTGGGATAAATATAACAATCGGGAACATAATGCTGAAAAATTATCAACATATCGACTAACCATTAACTCTGAATACAAGTTATACCAAAGACAATATATGAACCCCTAGGTCAGGGTTAATGCTCTTACGATGTACAAGCCCATGCCATCCAAAGGATAAAAGGATAATATTATATGTCAGCACACAGGTCTAACCTGACTCATGGAACTTCCTAAATAAATACACAAATAATAAAAGAAGCTGTTAATAATAAGATCGGGTCCTTGTAACCTGCCATCAGCTATGCCTAGCTAACTCCGAGTGCTAAACAAGAAATACTCTCATGAATATACCTTCATGACCCATCCCTTGATCTCTATCTTGACGGTTTCCTGCCATTTCCCACTTCACTCCACCCACTTTGACTCTGTCAATGCTCCGCGCTCCATCAATCTTGTCTCAAATCACCCAATAACCCATAATAAAGCTAAGTTAAGTTTGTTTATATTTATTTGGGCATTTGAGTTATTTGCATTTATTTGGATTCAATTGTTTAGCGCGTAATTAGAAATTGGAGTCCTGAACAATCAAGGGAACAAGCATGATCAGAGCAAAGTGAAGATAAAGAATAGAAGCTCAAGAGAAAGCATTGTGTGAGCTCAAGACCGCGGTAAACCACGCAAGACAAGTAAATACTTTCATCATATTGAACCTACACTTTCTGCAAATTATTTTTGTTTAAATTATCAAATTGCATGATGTTATTTTATATGCAAATACATGTTTAATTTACGATTCTAGTTATATCCCATTGTGTACCTTGATTAATATTACCCCTCCTTTGGAATATTTGAATTTCTGAACCTTGTCACCCTAGCAAAAATTATAATAATAACCTTTCGAAAATAAGTCCGTAATTATATGCCATGCTTAGTGTTGCTTAGATACTCATGGGCGCGAGAACTCTCAAGCATCACTTTTAATCATGAGAAAATTTGGTTGGGCAGTCATGGTGGTAATGACTGGTATATGTTGGATATGATTATTTTATATTCCCAAAAACCTCAAATTGCTTATTTATCTGGGTGGATGGTTCGGGGGTATGGTGCAGGGGTCCACGAGAGTGTGGTTTGTGGTAGAACCGCCCAGATAACCCTAAGGACCGAATCTTGTCATGACCTCCTATGTAAAACAGTACAACCACAAGTCTGTAAAGTACAACTTGGCTAAGTAAATTTATCGAAACCCCAGGACTCATCTCACCGGTAGTGGATAGGAGTGGATATGCAACGGCAAGGGGAGGCCTAAAGGGACACCGAGCGGAGGGTGAAGTTTTCCAGTCGTGCTAGCGTTGCGGGGAGTGGAACCCGACTGCGCTAGTATCCGTGGCGAACATCCCGTGCAACGTATGGGACCCACCGCAAGTGGGAGCGGCCCATAGGGTGAGATGACAACAGGGGCTAGATACTTTGAAAAGTCACTGTGATGGTCTGCTCAACCACATGACTAAGGAATCATGTGGGGCAACGAGTTGGTTGTCTCTTGTGGTGAAAGTGTACAAAATCTACAGAGTCAAAACTATTCGAATAGCTGTGCCCACGGTCAAGGGAGGACATGGGAACTTAACCAGATATAGTTCTATTTCAAAAACTTTGTGGGTGGAAATGGAAAAGTGGAGGGCAGTGGAAAGCCTGGATTTGTGTTGCCCTGGGTGTCGTCCCAGTGATAGTGTAAGCGGTTATAACGCTGAAGGTTTAGCATATGGTGCAGAGACCATGCAATGGTGGATGGAATCTGGATCGCTATTATTATTGCATTCTCTTACACATTAAATTTTTGTTCAAAACTGCTAGGTCTCAGGAAATTTTTATGTATTATATTTTTAAATGATGATACTTCTCACAACATAAAATGTCAGGAAGAATAAATAGAGTCGTAAGAAAAGAAGATGGCTATTTGTGGTAAACACATAAATTTGTTGGTGGATTCATGTCGATCATAGAAAGAACATGGTAGTGTGCACGTTAGGTAGATAAATTGGTGGAGCCTAAATGAATAGATAGGCTAGATAGATGATTTAAATGATTTTTGGGGAATTAGGGAGTGCAAAGGTAATTGTTGGAATACGACACTGATAACTAATATAAATTCTTGGAAGATGTTAACAATATTGGGATTAATAGAATCGGATACTAGATGAGTCAATTGAATTTTTGGGAATTTGGAGGAATGATAACAGTTATTGGAGTATAAGCTGATCAATGATATTCTTGGTGGATGTATACTAGTGAGCCGTAGATTTGATCAATGATACTCTTGGTGGAGGTATGCTAGTGAATTAGTTAGAGATAGATAATGGATAATAAAGTTGATTATTGGAAGAGCAAAATTATGGTTTTGGATCAAATACAGAAATGATTGAATTGTTAGAAAGTCCTGATACGAATGATTTCGATGGGTTAAATAAATGACGACACTTGTTGTTTGGAGTCTTAGGCAGCAATGAGTGTATGGTCGGCGGATCAGATAAATAATGTCATTAGTTGTTTGAAGCTTTAGGCAGCAATTGATCGGTGGATTATATAAATTATGATACTCACGGCTTGAGGATTTAGGTAGTAATTGATTGGTGGGTTGTATAATTGATGATATTCGCTGCTTGGAGTTTTAGACAGCAATCAGTATAGAAAGTGTATTTTGGTGGATTAAGTCAATTATGGTAATCGCTAGGTTGAGTTTAGGCAACAACAATAACACTGCGATTAAATAATAATACTGCTCCTAAAAGCGATTTATGGCAAATAAAATAACCCGAACCTCTCCTTTGATAAGCCTTGCATACTATTTATTTGAATTTTGTGTATTGGCTCGCGGAGCACGGTGGTTTGTGCTCACACTCGCTTTCCTAACAAATCCAGAATCAGGAATCAGAACACTACTTATGGACTGTTGAATAGGGTTTAGGGTAACCATAAGGACCATAAGGACCGAATCTTGTCATGACCTCCTATGTAAAACAGTGCAACCACAAGTCTGTAAAGTACAACTTGGCTAAGTAAATTTATCAAAACCCCGGGACTCATCTCACCGGTAGTGCATAGGAGTGGATATGCAAGGGCAAGGGGAGGCCTAAAGGGACACCGAGCGGAGGGTGAAGTTTTCCAGTCATGCTAGCGTTGCGGGGAGTGGAGCCCGACTGCGCTAGTATCCGTGGCGAACATCCCGTGCAACGTATGGGACCCACCGCAAGTGGGAGCGGCCCATAGGGTGAGATGACAACAGGGGCTAGATACTTTGAAAAGTCACTGTGATGGTCTGCTCAACCACATGATTAAGGAATCGTGTGGGGCAACGAGTTGATTGTCTCTTGTGGTGAAAGTGTACAAACTCTGCAGAGTCAAAACTATTCGAATAGTCGTGCCCAGGGTCAAGGGCGGACATGGGAACTTAACCAGATATAGTTCTATTTCAAAAACTTTGTGGGTGGGAATGGAAAAGTGGAGGGCAGTGGAAAGCCCGGATTTGTGTTGCCCTGGGTGTCGTCCCAGTGATAGTGTAAGCGGTTATAACGCTGAAGGTCTAGCATATGGTGCAGAGACCATGCAATAATGGATGGAATCTGGATCGCTATTATTACTGCATTCTCTTACACATTAAGTTTTTGTTCAAAACTGCTAGGTCTCAGGAAATTTTTATGTATTATATTTTTAAATGATGATACTTCTCACAACATAAAATGTCAGGAAGAATAAATAGAGTCGTAAGAAAAGAAGATGGTTGTTTGTGGTAAACACATAAAATTGTTGGTGGATTCATGTCGATCATAGAAAGAACATGGTAGTGTGCACGTTAGGTAGATAAATTGGTGGAGCCTAAATGAATAGATAGGCTAGATAGATGATTTAAATGATTTTTGGGGAATTAGGGAGTGCAAAGGTAATTGTTGGAATACGACACTGATAACTAATATAAATCCTTGGAAGATGTTAACAATATTGGGATTAATAGAATTGGATACTAGATGAGTCAATATCTATCGTAGCTTTGCCATGATGGTTCGTACTCAGTTTGAGTCCTCTATTCGTACCTTTCAATGTGATTCAGCTGGCGAGTGTTGTTCTAGTGCATTTAGACAATTTCTTTCTGAGTAGGGCACTCTTTATCAGTCTTCTTGTCCTGGTGCCCATGCTCAGAATAGGGTTGCTGAACGCAAGCATCGTCATCTGATTGAGACTGCTCGCACTCTTCTTCTTGCTTCTCACGTTCCCCCACAGTTCTGGGCTGAGGCTGTTTCTACGGCTGTATATCTCATTAATATGCAGCCTTCCACTGCTCTTAAGGATGTCAATCCTATAGAGCGTCTCTACTCTAGAGCCCCTCAGTACAGTCATCTTCGTGTTTTTGGCTACACCTGTTTTGTCCTGCTGCCGCCTCATGAGCGCACTAAACTAACAGCCCAGTCAGTCGAGTGTGTTTTTCTTGGATACAGTTCTGAGCATAAGGGTTATCATTGCTATGATCCTTCTACTCGACGGATTAGGATCTCCCGAGATGTTGTCTTTGACGAATCTCGACCGTTCTTCTATCGCGATTCGGCTCCTCACACTACTTCCACCATCGAGACGATCTCCTGGTTGTCTCTCCCTAACTCCTCACCCATTTCCCCCCTCTTACCCTCAGCTTGGAAGTTTTGTGCATGCCACTGCGTAGTGGTGAAACTTTTTTCCCTAATGCATTTTAATTAACTATAACATTAGTAGTGCTTGTACTGGTAAAGCCTTGTACAAAAACATCCATACATAAACATTCACATTAGTAGGTGAGATGTTATAGCCATACATAAACATCCATACCAAAAGGGATATCCATCCAACCAAACGCATGTTCCATTCAAGCAAAAACATCCATGCATACATCCAAGCTACATCTAGTCCTGACCATGTATGCATGTGTCGGAACCCAGAGCAGCAACTCCTGAATCCTCTGTGTAAATCGCACTAATCCAGGATCAGCTAGTGCACACAGCATACAACAAAGATAAATATCAATCATAATGACATTTATTAACTAAATATGGGCATGATTGCTAGAGTTTACATCAACGGCACATAAGCCAAATTAAATAATAAGCAGCGGAAGAAAAACACCGAAGCGGAAGAAACCCACTGAGCCTGCCCACAGGCAAACAACAGTAAGATGCGGCCTATTCGTCTAGATCTTCATCGTAGTCGAAGACGTCTTCCTCTGTATGGAGATTGCAAGGTGAGTACAAACGTGTACTCCGCAAATCACACGGAGAAATGCAATATAATGATAAAGGCTTCAATGGAAGGCTTATAGGGTTAGTTTGCATAAAATAGCATTTAAAGAAATATAATAAATAGATTAAAATTACTAAATTTAATACAGTAAATATAAACAGTACTTGTTTCTGAAAATATTACCGTCAGTGCAGGCTCCGACCAAACACCAACCTATCCACGGACATCCCACTCGGACCATCTTTTCCAAAAGGTCTCGTATGGATTCCATCCAACCACACATTTCCAACACTCGTGGATTCCATCCATCCACAAGCTTTCCAAAAACTCGTATGGATTCCATCCATCCACACGTTTTCAATCTACCATGGATTCCATCCATCCATAAGGTTTGCAAAAACATTTTTGAAAAACAAAGTCTAATCCATGAAAAACCTTTTACTCAGCATGCCCATGACCGTAGGCACGGCTATCTAGGATAGATTACACACTCTACAGAGGTTGTACAGCTTTACCCACAAGACATGATCATCCCGGATTGCCACGCGAGTTACATACTTCCTTAGGTGTGCAGCGACGAGATCATGATTAGGCCTTTGCAATGCAAAGCCTTCAACCTGGCCAAGCCAACTCTAAGGTTTCACCCCAGTAAGGAATCCACCAGACCGGGACCCCTCTTGAGCCGAGTGAGACTTCACATGGCACTGACCACGCTCACTTCAACCTACAACTTAGCCCAGATTGGGACTCCGTAAATTATTCAGCCAGGGCTGTCCCATACCAGCCTTATGATAGGACAATAGGGCTTTGCAACAGTAGCTCACAGTAGCTGAGGGTAACATGGTCACCAATTGAGCCCTGTCCGTATTGCATGCTTATCCCATTGAAAATGACATGGGACAACAGATCCAATCGAACCAGTGGCATACACAAAAATATGGCATAGACAAGAAATGCACAAGTCTCAATGGCATTCAAAAAAATTCTCGGGAAAGGCAATTGGCGATGAATAAGATGACCAAGCCCATCTCGGGTACACGCCACTTAGGGAAACTAAGAAACTTAATCTACATCTACGTACAATGGTTTTGAATGATGTGGTGCTTATGTAGCGGTGGTTTTTAACACATAAACTCATTTTTATGATATGAAAGTCATGTGTACAAGTTTCTTTCTCTCTCTCTGGTTTTCTGGGACCTCAATCTAGAGAACATCCTCATCCATGCCGACGGCCACATCATGCTTACCAATTTTGATGTCTCCCTCAAGTGCGACCCCACGACACCGACTCTGACGCACATCATCTCAAGCCCCATCTCCCTCACCAGCCACTCCTTGATGTCCTCATCGTGCATCATCCTGTCGTGCATTGTCCCCACCGTGTCGTGCTTGTAGCTATTCCCCAACTGTGGCCACCAGGGTTGGTGCCACAAGAAGCCCTCAAGTGGTGGTAACAATAGCTTCCCCACCAGTGGGCTCGACCTAGAGTTTATGGGCGAGCCGGTAGAGCTCCAGTCAATGTCGTTAGTCGGGACACACGAGTACCTCACCCTGGAGATCATCTCGGGTAAGGGACATGATAGCTCAGTCGACTGGTGGACGCTGGGAATCTTTATCTTCAAGCTACTCTACAGCGTGACACCTTTCAAGAGCTACAACAACGAGATAACCCTAAACCCTTAACCCTAAACTCTAACCCTAAACCCTAAACCCTAACCCTAACCCTAAACTCTAAACCCTAAACCCTATCCCTACCTAGAGCGGAAAAGAGTTACCACTGGTGAATTGAGCTAACATCAATGTGGACTAGGGAAGACCTGTAAATCTGCGATCACCATGGTAAAAAGCAACCCTGTCAATTATGGTTTGTTTTCTTGTGCTCAATTTATATTCAATTAATCTACATTTACAGATTTAAATTGATTGATTGTCATCCTAGAATTGCTAACCTAACATATTCTTATCTTATCGGTGGACTTAGGTGAACCCGGTTGTTTTAGGCGTTCTTTATACTAAACCTTTTGAGTTAAGCTTCCGTATTATTTGCTTGGTTTAACCTAATAGAAACTGACATTTAATTAGAGAATAATTTTTAGACCGCCTATTCACCCCTCTCTAGTCGACCTCCTCGATCTAACAATATTGTCTGATATATCTGTGTATTTGCTTATTTTCAGAGGGCATGACTAGCATTTCCTGAATCAAGCCAAAAAGTTATATATAGAATGAACTATCACAGATGATTTTGTAGTATAAATCGTCTGTAAAAACCCTATTATCACAGACGGATGCGACCAGAACCTTACTGTGATATGTCATACATCACAGATGATTGTATGTACCAACCATCTGTGATAGTCGATATATCACACAAACATGTTTTGATCGTAGCCATCTATAACAATTAGTCTTTATAGACGGTACACAAACCGTCTATGATAACCACATGTTATCACAGACGCAAAAATTCGTACGATTGAGAAACCATCTATGATGATGGTTTCAAATCGTCTGTGATGACGTTTTGTGTGGTAGTGATGCCAGCATTATGATTACAATTGTATCCTGCTGTTCTGAACATAGAGTACTAGTAATTTAGTACTTTTCGAGCTTTCTGTTAAATTGTTGCTAGACTAGCATTAGTTATGAACATAGAGGAAATTTATTTCTTTTTAGGAATTAAGTATGTTTTTTCCTTACATAGATATGTAAGGGTCTCTTCTTTTGAGCTTATGGCCTTGTTTAAAATGTTTTCTAGCTTTTCACTTTTGCAAAGCCAGTCACAAGCTATTTTGAACGCCTTGGCTTCTCAATACCTTCTCAACACGACTTTTTTCTTTATCCTTTGCAATGCCTGAGGAGATATAATTTTTTTATTTTATTTAATAGAATGCCTCAGCAAAAGTGAAAAGCTAGTACAGTACCATATAAGCCATCAGTATAGAGCCATTTTGAATGGGCCATGGCTTAAGGCTTCCCCAAATAAACAAACAGGACGATTTTTTCACCTCAAACATTTGTGATTGTGCTAAAAGCCATAAGCTGCAATCATAAACTATAAACCATACCCTAAAAGAACACGAAGGATTTTGGCCAGCATTACTGAGTGCTTAGCTACAACACATTATTTCGTTTGGAGCAACTCTCATTCTTCTTTACACATAATTTAGATATCTATCTTAGGCCGGTGCGTTACAATGCTTGCTACTTATTGTAGCAGACGAGAAAGGGCCCACTCCAAAGAGCTTGGGATCTGTTCATATTGGATTTTACTGATAATTTTTTGTTGCGGCTGATGAATAATAGTGGCTGATAGAAACAACTGATAAATAGTAGTGACTAATAAATAGTAGTGTATTATGTAAGAAACACGATACAACGAAAGGCACTACAACATTCAAACCGCCGTGCGACTTATGAAATTGTGATACAATAAAATACAAAGTTCGTATTGGCTTCTATTTTTAGAAGCAGAAGCCAATATGAACAAGCCCTTAAGCTCCTAGCTTTTGGGTGAAATTACAATATAGCGACTGTTAGCTTTTGCTGAGTCATTTAATTAAAAAATAAAAAATTGTTATATCGTCACAGACAATACAAAGAAATAAGAGAAAAAAGACAAAAAAGCCATATAAAGATGAAAATAAATCAAAATTAATAGATTCTAATTTAAATAAATTAAAATCACAAAACCAAAAACTAAAGCCACGATGCTGAAATGTCGGCCGGACCAGACTGACCTCACAACAGTATATCGGCTAGACCAGACTGACGTTGTAGCAGTACGCGGGAGTACCCTTCCTTTCCGCCTCTACTGTTTTCTGGTGGTCACTGTTAAGAAACCTGGGCCTGGGCTAGGAGCCTGGGCCCATGGTGGGCACCTCATTGTAGACTATAAATAGTGTAGACTATAAATAGGGAGCCGTACCGGCATATTTTGTACTGATGCAATCAAAAATAATAAAGAAAGACCAGGAGTTCTCTCTACCTCTCTGTGTGTTTTTAATCTATTATTCTGTCTTCTGTGATTGATTCAAAGAAATCGATCGGACTGGTCGCCAGCGATGATTCCTCAACACGTTATCAGCACAACTTTCTGGTGAATCGAAGGTAATCATCGAAGCCTAATAGATTGAATTATCTAGATTGTTGTAAATTCATAGTTTTCACATTCTATATTGATTTTCTATGGTGCAAATCCGCTCTAATCTACCGCGAGCAGACTTGAAGTCGCCGGCACAATGTTGATCGGTAGATTGCATACAAAGTAGATGTTGATTACACTGTAGATGAAAAAAGAAAAAATTTCGCACGGATGCCCAGTACGGTAACTACACGCGAACCTGGTCGTCGGCCTGACGTCGGTCACCGACCCGACACCGGTCGCTCGTACGCCGCCGACAGTTTGTTTGCCGCTAGCCTGAGCCGATCGCGCAATGCTGCCCGAAGCCGACCCAACCGCAGCGCCGCCCCACACAGCTGCCTAGGTTCCCACGCGTGTGTGCCGTCGCCCATAGTCGCGATGCCTCGATTCCCGTGCGTGTGCGCCGTCGGCCCGCAGCCAACGCCTCACCTTCCCCCGCACGCGAGCACCGTCGGCCGCCGCACCTGAGCTGGCCCGCCACCATCTCTGGCCGCTCGGTCTCGGCCCGCCTCCTCGCATGAAGCGCCGGCCCGAGACCGCACGTGCGTTGCCCGGCGCTACCTCGGTCCAAAGCCGCCGTGCGCCGCCCGGTCTCGTGCGTCGCCTCGTCATCGGCCGTCGCCCCACACGGCGCCGCAGCCCACCCGGCCGCACGAGCGCGCCACCAGCAGCTGGCCTGAGGCCGTACGGGTTCGACTTCTCCAAGTGGTGAAGTGGCTAGGCGAAACCCTAGCCACTGGGTTTTATTAGGCCAGTAGGCGGTAATGGGCCGGCCGAGAGAAGATGGGCCGAACGGACCGATGCGGGATGGGCCAGAAGAGAAAAAAATAGCCGGGGGCGGCGAATTTTGCAGAAAAACCCCCGATGTTCTGAGAAATACTAGAGAGCCCTTAAGTTTTGCTTATGGGTCCCAAATTTTGCAGAGAGGGCCTCGTAATTTCAAAAATTACGAATAGGTCCTCAGATTTACGAACGGGTCCTAAATGTTTTAGAAAACCCCTCGGAATATCTGGAAATTACGCATAATTTTTCTTTGAACTGAAAATTTGCATATAGACCCTCGGGAATTGCAGAATTCATTGAAAATTCATATTCTAGCATAAAAGGGCCTCGGGAATTCAAATTTTGAAGTATTTTTAGCATTTGGAGCATATTTATTTCTGCCATTATTATTTTCTATATTTTTTGTATTTATTTACTATTTTTGGTTAATTGTAATTGTTTAAAATTGCTTTTAATCACTGAAATTAGCAGTAAAATTTATAGAAAATTATGGAACATTATGAGAATCTTTGGTACCATCTATTTACCCGCAGTAAATTACTCTGTGCATGTTTACCAGCAGTAAACTTATTTATTCCTTTCATACACACGTAGATGACTGGCATCACAAACCGAGTGTTCAAGGAGCTGGCCCAGCATGGCTAAAACTATCTGACGTGGGCTTCCAATGTCAAGATAGTGCTTGGAGCTAAGAGGCTCCGCGCGGCTATCGAGATTGGGGGACCGCATGACGCCCAACCCACTCCTGAGGAGAATGATCAGGCACTTCATTTTCTCAGGCACCACCTCTGCCTTACTCTCAAGAATAAGTACATGGTGGAGAAGAGCACGCTAGCACTCTGGACCACACTCAAGAAGAGGTTTGAGAGGCTAAAGTACACCATTCTTCCTTAAGTAGAGCAAGAGTGGATCAGACTGAGGTTTGCCGACTTCAAGATGGTCGGGGAGTACCAATCTTCAACTCTATGGCAAGCAGATCACAGACGAGCAGACGATTGAGAAGACCCTATCCACCTTCCACCCCAATGCAGTACAATCCGCATGCAACTATCGTCAAGACGGCTACAAGGAGTATGCCGAATTGATTGATATGATGCAGGTTGCAGAGACTCAAGATGAACTTCTCCGCAAGAATTATGTCACTTAGCCACTGGGGAGCTCCGCTGGCCGTGAGGCCAACACCGGGAGCTATAAGGTGCGAAAGCCCTTGATGAAGAGAAGGGGGAAGAAGGGTAAGGCTGTTGCCCAGAAAGGCAAGGCCATGACAAAAAGGCAAAACGGAGTGGCAAGACCTATGGCCAGCTGAACCAAGATTGCTACAAGTGTGGCAAGTGGGGGCATTGGTCGCTGATATGTAAGGAGCCATAGCATGTCATTGATGCCTTCCAAGCCCAGAAGAAAAAGGATGGCAAAGGGTAGCCTGAAGTCCACTTTGCATCATTTGAGGGGGAGAGCTCTGAGCAGCTGCCCGCATTGATGGAGGTTGAGACCATCCTAGCAACAGCAACACCCCCTTCGACTTAGAGGCAGCCACTGCCATGATTTCTCTCGAAGAGCAGATCACTCCCGAGAAAATAGCCGAAAAAGTCTATGATTTTCTAGTAGATTCAGTCTGATGCACAGAATGCATTAGACTTTAATTGTTATTTATTTTGTGTTAAAAGGACAAGTTAGAACTTGCATGGATAGTACTTTAGCATTTGTTTCCTCGTGATAGTTGGATGATTTTGAATAATTCATTCATTTATTTAGTTTATAATGGCATGATATGTTCTGATATTGGAGTATTTTATTGATGTGTTGAATGCCTTCTAATACATGTTAATAAAATACCTTATATTAGAACGCGTGTTGCGCCCTATGGAGGAAGTGTGCTTAGCCGACAGCGGCACAACGAGTACCATCTTAAGAGAGACTAAGTATTTTCAGTTGATTTGTAAGAATGCTGGCAGCCTTACGACAATCCCTGGAAGAGATATAGGTATAATTGGTTCAGGAAGAGCCACAATGGTACTCCCAATGTGCACAACTTTGGTTATTGAAGAAGCCTTATTGTAACCAGAATCGACTAGAACTCTTCTAAGTTTTAAGGATATTTGCGCCAATGGTTTCCACGTTCAGACTGAAGAAGAGTACAGTAAGGAATACTGCTCGTTACGAAGCGCGAAGAGAATGGAAAAAATGTATTAGAAAAACTTCCTTCACTAGAAACTGGGCTATATTATACCAACATCAAGGCACCTGTAGCCTACACTGTCTTGAAGACAGTATTTAGAAGCTCTGAACTATTCTGTTTCTGGCTTGACAGATTAGGCCACCCAGGTCTTAGAATGATGAGAAATATAATAAACAATTCCCAAGGGCATAATATTAACGTAAAGAACTTCCCAAATCACGAAGATTTTGTGTGCCCTACATGTGCCACCGGGAAATTAATTATTATACCCTCCACTCTAAAAGTGAAGGATGAAGTCCCTGCATTCCTAGAACGCATCCAGGGAGATATTTGCGGTCCCATTCAGCCTATTTTAGTGCCACTAAAGTATTTCATGGTGCTCATTGATGCTTCCTCGAAATGGTCATTCGTGGGTTTATTGTCCACAAGAAACCATGCTTTCGCAAAGCCGATCTCGCAGATCATTCACATCAGAAATCTCTTCCCTGATGATCACATCAAGTCTATCAGAATGGACAACGCTAGAGAATTTACTTCAAAGGCATTTGATGATTATTGCATGGCGATGGGGATTGCAGTTGAGCATTCGGTACCGCATGTTCATACCCAGAATAGTTTGACAGAGGCATTAATCAAGAGAATTAAATTCATTGCCCAACCCCTTTTGCAGAAGTGTAATTTGCCAGCTACATGTTGGGAACACGTAGTCCTACATGCAGCGAATCTCATCAACTTTAGACCATCAGCCTACAACATCCATTCACCTATGCAACTAGCGCAAGGGTCACCACCGAAAATTTCTCATCTCAGGAGGTTTGGATGCAAGGTTTATGTACCTATACCCCCTCTGCAGCGTACTGCAATGGGCCCTCTCCGTAAGACTGGGATATATGTTGGTTATAAGACTGCATCCATAATCAAGTATTTGGAACCCATGTCGGGAGATTTGCATACCGCCCGCTTTGCTGATTGCATTTTTGATGAGGATAATTTCCCAACATTAGGGGAGGAAATCAACCCCTTGATGAAAAATGTCGGGAAATTACGTGGCAAGCCACGAGAATCCTTGCACATGACCCACGCACTAGTGAAGTAGAGAAAGAGGTCCTGTTGTGGCTACAGACCAAACAGAGAGAGAGATGGTAGTGGAGAGTGATGAAGATAAGTGTCATGGCCTGCCCTCTCCCCATGGTCGGTGTTCTATATATATACATGGGGAGTGCTTTTACAATTATGCCCTTATAGCTGATTATCCCCTTCAGGGGTATTTGTGTCATTACATGTGGCCTATTCTAGGCCTTATAACTTCCTACCAGGCCTGCTGGGTTTAGGTGGGGGCCACCCCTACGACAGGAGCCTCTCATGGTGAAGGGCTTCACAGGGCCGAAGCCATGTCGCCGAGTCCTTTGGCCCCCTCCGTCCCCGCGGCCTGTGAACTTCTCCAAACTTGACCCGGGGCTGCGCTGTGGCCGAAGCAGATGCGTGCTCTTCCGGCTGTCGACGTGGTGAAGCGTGCTTGGCGCGGTGCGGGCCTTGAGGCGTCGTGACCATCGATGTGACGACGGGCTCCCGGCATGTGGACTTCTGAGGTGCGCACGCTCCACAGTCGTTGCGACCTTGCCGCCCGGTGGTGTGCTTTTTAATGACGGTTGGCTTGCCGGGGGCAGGCTGTCGCATCGTGTAGTGCGCCTTCTCGTGAGTGGAGCGTGCGACGGTTTCCGGTGTGCACGCGGTGGGGTGCGGACGGTTGCACTCACGCACCCCTGGTAGCTGAACTGCCCGACGCCCCCGCTTGTGCTTCCACCGGTTGGCGTGCCGCCGATTGGCATCCCTCCATGCTGGCGGCTCTTCGCCTGGTGAGGGCGAGTATAAATATGTTGGCGCCGGGGGCCGCTCCCTAGACATCCCTTGCTGCACATCCCGTATCTGTTCATGGTTAACTTCTCATATGTAGGGAAAATTTTGTTCATCTGCGTTTGATGACTGCGTCGACCGGCGTCAATGCCCGCGAGCACCGGTGAACAAAATACATCCTATTTGTGGAAATGCTTCACAGCTTGATGCGGAAATGGCAAGGCCTGACTTGCCCTCGTAGACAGATATGAAGTCATCCATACGCTCTGATCGTGCGAACGAGCATATGCTGGTGTGGCGACGCATATCTATTTACGAGATCATGTCTGCTCTTGCCACAAATTGACCTTTGCATGTTCGAGTTATGGTGGTCGTATGTGCTGTTCTCCGTTCTTCAAGCTCCGTTCCGTACCCTTCGAAGTAGACGCGCGCGCTCCGTTCCGTACCCTTCGAATGGGTGGCAGCGAAGCTGGCGCCTAGTCGAAGTAGACGCGCGCGCTCCGTCCCCTACCCTTCGAACGGGTGGCAGCGAAGCTGGCGCCTAGTTGAAGTAGACGCGCGCGCGCTCCGTTCCCTACCCTTCGAACGGGTAGCAGCGAAGCTGGCGCCTAGTCGAAGTAGACGCGCGCACTCCGTCCCCGACCCTTCGAACGGGTGGCAGCAAAGCTGGCGCCTAGTTGAAGTGGACGCGCGCGCGCTCCATTCCCTACCCTTCGAACGGGTGGCAGCGAAGCTAGTGCCTAGTCGAAGTGGACGCGCGCGCTCCGTCCCCTACCCTTCGAACGGGTGGCAGCGAAGCTGGCGCCTAGTTGAAGTAGACGCGCGCACGCTCTGTTCCCTACCCTTCGAATGGGTGGCAGCGAAGCTGGCGCCTAGTCGAAGTAGACGCGCGCGCTCCGTCCCCTACCCTTCGAACGGGCGGCAGCGAAGCTGGCGCCTAGTCGAAGTAGACGCGCGCGCTCCGTCCCCTACCCTTCGAACGGGTGGCGGCGAAGCTGGCGCCTAGTCCAAGTAGACGCGCGCGCTCCGTCCCCTACCCTTCGAACGGGTGGCAGCGAAGCTGGCGCCTAGTTGATGTAGATGCGTGCGCTCCGTCCCCCGCCCTTCGAACGGGCGGCAGCGAAGCTGGCGCCTAGTCGAAGTAGACGCACGCGCTCCGTCCCCTACCCTTCGAACGGGTGGCAGCGAAGCTGGCGCCTAGTGGAAGTAGACGCGCGCACGCTCCGTTCCCTACCCTTCGAACGGGGGGCAGCAAAGCTGGTGCCTAGTCGAAGTAGACGCGCGCGCTCCGTCCCCTACCCTTCGAACGGGCGGCAGCGAAGCTGGCGCCTAGTCGAAGTAGACGGGCGCGCTCCGTCCCCTACCCTTCGAACGGGCGGCAGCGAAGCTGGCGCCTAGTCGAAGTAGACGCGCGCGCTCCGTCCCCTACCCTTCGAACGGGTGGCAGCGAAGCTGGCGCCTTGTCGAAGTAGACGCGCGCGCTCCGTTTCCTACCCTTCGAACGGGTGGCAGCGAAGCTGGCGCCTAGTGGAAGTAGTTGCGCGCGCGCTCCCTTCCCTACCCTTCGAACGGGTGGCCGCGAAGCTGGCGCCTAGTCGAAGTAGACGCGTGCGCACTCCGTTCTCTACCCTTCGAACGGGTCGCAGCGAAGCTGGCGCCTAGTCGAAGTAGACGCGCACGCTCCGTCCCCCGCCCTTCGAATGGGTGGCAGCGAAGCTAGCGCCTAGTCGAAGTAGACGCGCACTCCGTCCCCTACCCTTCGAACTGGTGGCAGCGAAGCTGGCGCCTAGTCGAAGTAGACGCGCGCGCTCCGTCCCCTACCCTTCGAACGGGTGGCAGCGAAGCTGGCGCCTAGTTGAAGTAGACGCGCGCGCTCCGTCGCCTGCCCTTCGAACGGGTGGCGGTGAAGCTGGCGCCCTCGCCTCGCGAACACCGCCACGCGTACGGTGACTCGGGATCTTGTGGTGCGGTCTTGCGTTGTAGAGGTTCTTGGAATCACGCCGGCCCCCGGCCTGCCAGGGTTAGGTTCCCATACCGTGCGACCCGACGCGCCCGGGGCACGTGGCGGCCTACGACTGGCGGGCAGCGGGATGTGGACGGTTGCGTGTGCGCGGCCGCTCGCCTCTTCCCTAGGCAATGGGGACACGGGGCGGGCAGTGAATGGCACGGCGCCGGAGCGGTTGTGATCCCCTGGCCCATTAATGCGCCTTTAACTGCGGCTAGGTAGCGTCGTGCTGTGACAGCCCTTGGCGCTTGTGGTCGTGGCCTTCCAGCTTTGGGTATGGGGCATTGCGCTGGACGGGCGCTTGTACGACTGCGGTCGCGCCCCGACGCGGACCTTCGCGACACTTCGCTTTCCATTACGGGGAATCGTGCGGGGCGGACCTTTACACCGCTGCGGTTGCATCTGGCACGCGGATCATTGCGACGCTTCGATAGCAGCAGTACGGGCGAGGTGGCTTGAAATAGCCCCCCTGTAACAGCGCCCCCGCACCTTTACGCCCTTTTTCCTGCCTGCTCCGCCCTCGACACTTTCGCGATATCTTCACCGCTTCAATCTCTCCGTGGGAAGCGATGGCCTCCAGTAGCGAGCACGGCCAGATGGTTGGTGGCTCTGTCGTTCGCTGGCGGTCCTCGCAGTTAAAGGTGAAATACACGCTCCAAGAGCGCAACCCGGCGGCGGCTGACAAGGAGTGGCTGGTGGCGGAGGAGGAAGGCACGTTCTCCGGCGAGCTAGGCCCCTCGCTCGTGACTGAGGAGACGATCCAAGAGCTACTGCGCGCGGGGAAATTGTCCGAGCGCCAGGAGGTACGATTGCCCGCTGCCGATGAGACGGAACCACATCCCGAGAGGTCGGAGGCGATCGTGTTCGTTGCCTTTTTCGATGCGGGGCTCCGCATCCCCGCGACGGCTGTCGTGGGCGACGTGCTGTGGACCTTCGGGCTGGAGCTTGCGCAACTGACTCCGAACGCCGTGGCCCGGCTCGCGGTGTACAGCTGGGCCTTGCGCTCGGGGGCGTGTTGGCCCAGCGCCTCGTTGTTCGCCTACCTTCACGAGGCACGATGCCAGCGCAAGGACCGGAAGGACGGGACGCTGTCGAGCTTCGGCAGCGTCACCTTTGTCCTTCGTCCGTCGTGCAAGAAGCTCTTCCCCGCGAACGCAACTCGCGGGAAATGGGAGTCTTACTGGATGAAGCGGTGGTTCTACCACCGTGTGGAGAGCGGGAGCGGCCTTGAGTGCACAGGCCGACCGATCGCGTTCAAGCCCTCGCCCGGCCGAACGCTCGATGACGAGGACAAGCGGAGGGTCCAGCGGCTCGTAGGCGTGGCCGCCCGCTTCAACATGCGCGACCTCGCCGAAGAGTTCATGATGTACGGCGTGGCGCCGCTTGCCCGCGACTGGCGTCTTGCCGCCGAGAGGCGTCGAGACGACAATGTTTTGCCATGGGTTTGCTTGCTGCCGGCGCCCGGCGATCTCCGTAAGCCTCGCTCGCGTCTCTCCTTTGTTCACGCGGAATGCGTTATATGCTGATGGTCTTCTTTGTTCCAGGGATTTCCTTGGAGGAGGTGGAGCAAGCCGCGCGCGTGTTCCTGGGGCCGTACACCGGCAGGGAGCATGAGCAGCGCGCGGCTGCTATTGCCAAGGCGGGGCTGGGGCGAATCAACCGCGTGTGCGAGGCTCTGGGCCTTGCCGTGCCGGATCGTATCGCTCCAGACGACGGTGCGGCGAAGAAGAAGAAGACCCCGTATCGGAAGAGGGGCCGCGGCGGGGCGCCTGCCGCGCTTGGCGCGGCGGCTGCTGCTGCTGCTGCTAGTGCTTCCGAGGGTGCGGCGGACGCAGAGTCGGACTCGGCGAGATATGCCGACTCCGGTTTGGGCGGCGCAGACGTCGAAGGCGAGGTATCTTCGGCGAGCGTCCCGGACGGCGGGCTTACCGCGAGTGGCCGAAGGGGGGAAGCCTCACCGCTCGCCGAAGTCACCGAGGCGGCGCCCGTGCGGACCAGCAACGTCGAGGTGGAGCTTTCGACCGTGGCCGCTGTGGTGCCGGAGGCGCCTTTCGCGGGGGCGCACGGAGCCGTGCTGCCCTTACCGACAGCAGCAAAAACCGAGGTGCCCCCTGCGACAACTGCCACCATGGAACCTTCGCCCTCGGGCGCGGCAGCCGCGGGGGCATCGCTAACCGCGGCTGCGGGGGCAGTGTCGCCGCTGGCTGCCCCGGCTAAACGGCCGTGCGTGCGGCCGGAGCTCAACCGGACACCGCGGGGATTCATCGTGGCCACGGGCATCAGAAGCTTGTGGGACGCCAGCGCAAGCGCCGGAGACCCTGCGGCATACGCGCTTTCTGCCCCCTGGCCACGCCGCGCGCCGCGCGGGGACAGCCGTCGCCCTCCCCGAACACGGAGGCTTCTGCCCGCGGCGGGACCATTCCTTCTGCTACCGAAGGTAAGGTGGCTTAGCTTACTCTGGTGTGTGCTTGTATGCCTTGGGGTGGTCACCCGTATCCGTGTTTGCAGCGTTGCTCATTCCGGAGGGGGAGCACTCGGCGGAACACGGAGCCTCCGAGCACGTAAGCCCCGCGGACTTCGTGCCGCCTCCGGATACGCTGAGGGCGTGGCGCGGGATTGTGAATGACGCGGCCACGAGCATCGACCCGCGGGTGCTGCAGGCCTACGGTGCGGGACGCCTCGAGGACGCCTTCGAGGTGTCTGGGGTGAGGGTAAGTACTCATGCGACAATGCCTGATCTAGCTGAGCTTGCTGAGTCTTCTCCCTCTGTAGACCGTTGTGCTGGGGCAGGCCTTGCAAGCGGTCTATACTCGTGACCGGAAGGCGCTCGAGGATAGACTGCGGGTCGCCGAGGAGGAGCTACGCGAAGCCTCCGGAGCCCGCTCTGCCCAGGACGCCCGCATCCGCCAGCTGGAAGCGGAATGTGCCGAAGCGAGGGCGCACACTGAGGGACTTGTTGCGTCGGCGCAGGAGTCGGCCGCGGCAGCTGTTGAAGAAAAGTTCGTGGCGGAGCGGGACGGGCTCCTGGCGCAGGTCACCTCGCTAGAGAAGGAAAAAGGCGAGCTTGCCTTGACTCTTGCGAAGCGTAACCAGACGCTTGGTGACGCCTCGGTGGTTGCGTGGGACGCCATGCAAGCGCTGGAGAGCTATCTTCAAGGGCTGATAACTGAGGTGCCGGACCGCACCTTTGGCCCGGAGGAGTAGTCTCGGACCCTCCGCTGGGTCGGGGATGCCGCCAACGTCGCGCGCGGCGCCGCGACGTCCTTTGGCACCCACTGCGCGTACACTTCAGCCTGCTTGGTGTGTGCGCTCCTCCAGCACCGCGGCTGTACGCACGTCGCCGGGCTGGATGACCCCCAGCTGGAGATGCCTGGCGGGGCCGGAGTAATGTCCGGCGCCGTCCGCTCCGCTCG
This sequence comes from Dendrocalamus latiflorus, assembly GCA_017311315.1. Classification (NCBI taxonomy): domain Eukaryota; kingdom Viridiplantae; phylum Streptophyta; class Magnoliopsida; order Poales; family Poaceae; genus Dendrocalamus; species Dendrocalamus latiflorus. Next base: position 28,694,075 of record CM029668.1, on the reverse strand, counting down.
CCGTGACCTCGGGCCCTTCTTCGACCGGATCTGGGATTACGTCAGTCCGGAAGCTGCACGGATCGAGCTCCGGAAGTCGCTCTACGGGACGGGGAGCCTCGAGCAATTTCTGGACGGGGTCCCTCGACGCGGCGAGGGCGACGCTGGGCCCTCTGAAGGCGCCGGGAACTCGCAGGTCTGACGCCGCGGTGCCTAGGTGTAGGCGTGTGTTGTACTGCTCCCTCTCTTTACGAATGGAGTACACACTTACTGCATTTATTCTGACTTTCGCCTATATCCCGGGCAGCTTCCTTGCTGGGGCCGGCTTCTTGCGGCCGACCTTCCAACCCGGCAACGCCTTCGACGCTGGCGAAGGGCCGAAGAGTCGCTGGACTTTTGGGCGGGCCGACCTTCTTCGAGCGGGGCCCCAGCTCTAGCACGTGTTAAGGACGAACCCGCGGGATAGCGGCTTAGAGTGGCAAGGATGTTGCCGGACCTTTGTACTTGTGAGTTTTCTGGTATGCAGATTTTCTGGCATTTTAGGATATGCGCTGTGTTGATGCCACTTTGGATTCACCGGTACGCCGCATGCTGCGCGGGGACGAGATCTGCGCGCTCGACGTGCACCGTTGGCGAAGTAGCTGCGCAAGGGTTCCTTAGAACGGCGCTTACGGGGGCAGTCCTTGGCACCTCGCCTTTTTACAGCCCGTAGACTGGCGTGTGCGGAGGCGGACCTCAACACTTCGCCTTTTGATAGTCCGTAGACTCGCGCGTGCGGAGGCAGACCTCGACGCTACGACTTCCTTTATAGTCCGGAGACTCGCGCGTGCGGAGGCAGACCTCGACGCTACGTCTTATTTAGAGTCCGTGGACTAGTGCGTGCGTAGGCGGACCTCGACGCTACGACTTCCTTTAAGTCCGGAGACTCGCGCGTGCGGAGGCAGACCTCGACGCTACGTCTTATTTAGAGTCCGTGGACTAGTGCGTGCGGAGGCGGACCTCGACGCTACGTCTTCCTTTATAATCCGGAGACTCGCGCGTGCGGAGGCAGACCTCAACGCTACGTCTTATTTAGAGTCCGTGGACTAGTGCGTGCGGAGGCGGACCTCGATGCTACGTCTTCCTTTATAGTCCGGAGACTCGCGCGTGCGGAGGCAGACCTCGAGGCTACGTCTTATTTAGAGTCCGTGGACTAGTGCGTGCGGAGGCGGACCTCGATGCTACATCTTCCTTTATAGTCCGGAGACTCGCGCGTGCGGAGGCAAACCTCGACGCTATGTCTTATTTAGAGTCCGTGGACTAGTGCGTGCGGAGGCGGACCTCGACGCTACGTCTTCCTTTATAGTCCGTAGACTGGTGCGCGCGGAGGCGGACCTTGACGCTACGTCTTATTTAAAGTCCGTAGACTGGTGCGCGCGAGGGCGTCCCCCCGGTGCGCCTTTGTTTATACTCAGGCCCGTCACCTTTGGCTACGGCGAGTGCACACGCGAACGTGCGACTTTGATTTATACTCAGTCCCGTACCCCTGGCTACGGCGAGTGCACACGCGAACGTGCGTCTTTGTTTATACTCAGGCCCGTCACCTTTGGCTACGGCGAGTGCACACGCGAACGTGCGACTTCGATTTATACTCAGTCCCGTACCCCTGGCTACGGCGAGTGCACACGCGAACGTGCGTCTTTGTTTATACTCAGGCCCGTCACCTTTGGCTACGGCGAGTGCACACGCGAACGTGCGACTTCGATTTATACTCAGTCCCGTACCCCTGGCTACGGCGAGTGCACACGCGAACGTGCGTCTTTGTTTATACTCAGGCCTGTCACCTTTGGCTACGGCGAGTGCACACGCGAACGTGCGACTTCGATTTATACTCAGTCCCGTACCCCTGGCTACGGCGAGTGCACACGCGAATGTGCGTCTTTGTTTATACTCAGGCCCGTCACCTTTGGCTACAGCGAGTGCACACCTGAACGTGCGTCTTTGTTTATACTCAGGCCCGTCACCTTTGGCTACGGCGAGTGCACACGCGAACGTGCGACTTCGATTTATACTCAGTCCCGTACCCCTGGCTACGGCGAGTGCACACGCGAACGTGCATCTTTGTTTATACTCAGGCCCGTCACCTTTGGCTACGGCGAGTGCACACGCGAACATGCGACTTCGATTTATACTGCGGGAACGCGCGCGTTGGCTGAGCCTGCGCGCGCCTTCGCCGCGTACTTGCGCGTGACGAAGAAAGATTAGTGGCAAACGGCGATCTTCATTACCTCCCCGTTTGCGCGGGTAAGCAACTACAAGGAGTGGATATACTAACCGTTTGCCCATGGTGAGGCCGAAGCCTCTAGTCGCTAGACATCTGCAGGGTCCGCCATGGCGCCTCTGAATGGCCCCGCGGACCTCCGCACTGTGACGCCAGCTCTAGGAGCGCCGTTGGGCTTCGCGACGCGGGTACCTGGTATCGGGCTCGATGCGCCGGGCCATATCCTGGTCGCCTCGGATGGTGATGATGGCCTGGGGACCCGGGATCTTCATGCATAGATAGCCGTGATGTGGTACCGCGCCGAAGGAGTTGAGGATTGGGCGCCCTAATATGGCATTGTAGGGGTACGGAAGGTCGACCACGTCGAAGGTGGCATCTTCGGCCCGCACATTGTCATCTTGGCCGAAGGAGACTTGACCTATTTGGCCCAGGGCCCGCAGGGGCTGTCCCCCGAAGCCCTGCAGTGGGATTCCCGAGGGCCCTAGGCGGCTTCGAGGGATCCCCATCTGGTCGAAGGCCGCCGCAAACAATACGTTCGCGGAGCTACCGTCGTCCACCAGGGCACGACCCACGTCGCATCCCGCGATAGTGACCCGGATGACCAGGGGGTCCAGATGAGGGAAGTCCACGCCTTGGGCGTCGTCGGGTGTGAATGTAACTTCGTGCTGCGCCCAGTCCGGGGGTACCTGCGCTGGGTATGCCGCCACGTGATGTAGTCTTCGCGCATAGGTCTTCTGCTGCCGTGCTGAGGCGAATTCCAGCGCAGAACCTCCGAATATGACGTTAATGATCCTGCGGTGGGTTGCCTCCGGGGCCTGCAGCGATAGGAGGCCCCCCCGAGGCTGCTGTACGTGAGCTTGGATCCGCAAGGTGCCCTCCTGGGGTTGCATCCCTTGCGCCTGTACCTGCATGGGGGCCTCGTACGGGAATTGGACGTGGGCCACCGCGGGCGGACGCGTCTCCGGGTTCCTGTCCCTGGCGACGCTATCGCGGAGCGCCGCGATGGAGGTGCAGGTGCGAGTATCATGATTGCCGCGGCCGTGGACCACACACCACAGTCCCTGGTGCTGGTCGTCGTAATCTCCACGACCTTTATCATCGCGGCCCCGACCACGGCCGCGCCCCCGGCCACGGCGCCCCCGACCGCCTCGGCCCGCAGGAGCGCGCTCGTCGGAACCGCCTTCAATGTCGAGGACGTACCGGTTTCGCCTCGACCTCTGCTAGCCGCGCTTGGGCTGATCGAACGACTCCTTATGCGAGGCGTCCCTGCGGTCGGGCGCGCCCCTGGACGACTCCTACTTACGTTTTCCCTTCGAAGAGCCGTTCTTCGGGGGATCTTCGGCTTTTGCCGAGGCTCCGGCCTGGTTGGTGTCAGAGTCGTCCCCTTGCCTTCGCCGTGCGTCTTCTTCCGCCCTGGCATATTCCTCCATTTTGTCGAAGAGCTTCGCCACCGTCTTGATTGGCTTTCGCGCGTTGTACTCGGCCATCGGGCCCGGACGAAGGCCCTGTATGGCTGCATTAACGATGGTGGTTTCGTTAACGTCTTTCACTTGGCATCGAATCTTGGCGAAGCGTTTGAAGTAGTCTCGGAGCTTCTCCGAGGGTTTTTGCTTGACAGCAAAGAGTTGGTCCGCGTCGACTCGGTCGACGTAGTTTCCTTGGAAGTTGTTGTGGAGGCGGACGCGAAGCTGCTCCCACGCGTAGATGGAGCTCGGCTCTATGGTAAAGAACCAAGAGAGCGCCACACCTTGCAGCGCGAGGGGGAGTCCCTTCGCCTTCGTGGTGTCGTCTCCGCCCGTGGCTTCGATCGCGGTTTCGTACACGCGCACGAACTCGCGGGGGTCCGTGTCGCCTTTGTACGAGTCGATGGCGCTAGGAAACTTGAAGTCTTTGGGCCATGCCACTTGCTGCTGCCCCGCCGAAAGCAGGGACTCCGAATCTACGCGCCGCAGCGGCACGCGGCTAGACGTGGGGGCTTCGCGACTGTCCGCCCTCTCCGGCGTGGGCTCGGGCGCGATTACTGGCGCGGCCTGCTGGCTCCGAGCCTCTTGCATATCTCAGACGGCTCCGCGAAGGTCCCCTAGCTCCCGCTGGAACGCGTTGAGGGCCGCCAGCAGGGCGCTTTCTGCCGCCTGTGCAGGCGGGGTCGCCGGTACTCCCAACGGGCGGATCGGCGCGGGCACGACCGCGTCGCGAGGTCCCGAGCTGCTGGTCGCTCCGTTGTGGCTACCTCGAACCGCCCGGTCTGCGCTGCCGGCGAGGGTTGCGGCGGGGGCGGTGAGGTCGGCTGTCGTTGCGTCGGCGGGGTCGGTTGTCGCCGCACCAGCGTCGACGTCTTCAACCGCGGGGTCCGTCCCCGCGACGCCGGTGCCGGGGTGGGTCGATGCGGTGCCGGTGACCGGGTTGGTCGTCGCGGTGCCGGTGACGAGGTTGGTCGTCGCGATGCCGTTGACGAGGTTGGTCGTCGCGATGCCGTTGACGAGGTTGGTTGTCGCGGTGCCGGTGACGGGGTTGGTCGTCGCGGTGCCGGTGATGAGGTTGGTCGTCACCGCGCGGACGTCGACGTCTTCGGCCACCGCGCTTGCGTCGCTACCCGCGCCCGCCGCTGCCGATGCCGAAGCCCTGGTACTCATACGACGCTCCGGCCCGGCCGCCTTCTTTCCCTTCGCCGCCGCTGACGAAGCTTTTTTCGGTGCCATCCTTCTTCTTCGGTCTTCAGGCTTGTCTTTGTCCTCCCCACGGACGGCGCCAACTATTGTGGCTACAGACCAAACAGAGAGAGATGGTAGTGGAGAGTGATGAAGATAAGTGTCATGGCCTGCCCTCTCCCCATGGTCGGTGTTCTATATATATACATGGGGAGTGCTTTTACAATTATGCCCTTACAGCTGATTATCCCCTTCAGGGGTATTTGTGTCATTACATGTGGCCTATTCTGGGCCTTATAACTTCCTACCAGGCCTGCTGGGTTTAGGTGGGGGCCACCCTACGACAGGTCCAAAAGTTCATTGACTTGCAAACATTAGCAAACCAGCCGCCTGATCACTTTAGTGATTTGAAGAGCGTGACTAAGTCGCATGTGCCTGCACGCAGTGCACTGGAGAGGGTTGAAATATCAAAGAAAGCAGAAGGTATCCCTAATCCCGTCCAGAGGCCTCAGAATAAAAGGATGAGAACTCCGGCTCCTCGAATCACAAGTAACCGAGGATGCCCGGTGAAAAAGGATAAGAATGACTTATCACAGCCGATAACTGAAGTCCCAGAATGAGAAGGGGAGCCAGTTGAGACCTGGCACAAGTATGACACCTTTAGAAAGGGGCATACCGGATCTGAATATCCCCATGGAAGAAGAAATCGGCATGGATGTGTGCGCACACATTGAAGCCGAAAAACTAAAGGTACTTGCCACCGCAATTGGAAAAAGCGATGTGCAAGGAGAAGCTCCAGAAGAAGCAACTCATGAAGAAATAGTTATAAATTATGTGCACATGAGAGAGTCCATGAATAGGACAACGACAAATATCGATATCTACTTCGCAAAGAAAATTGCCACAATTATCGATCCTGATCTTGAGCCTGCATCGCTCGCTGAATGTAAGAAAAGATCAGATTGGGAAGATTGGAAGAAGGTAATAGAAACTGAATTGTTATCTCTGAGCAAATGAGAGGTGTTTGGGCCCGTATGCTGCACACCTCCCCATGTGCACCCTGTAAGGCATAAGTGGGTATTTGTTCGAAAGAGAAATGAATGAAATGAAGTAATGAGACACAAAGCAAGGCTGGTAGCACAACGTTTCACTCAACGTCCTGGAGTTGATTATGAAGAAACCTACAACCAAGTCATGAGTGGAATTACCTTTAGATATGTGATCTCAATGGCAGTGAACTTGAATTTAGAAATGAAATTGATGGATGTGGTAACTGCATACTGTTGTGGTTACAGACCAAACAGAGAGAGAGAGAGAGTATGGTAATGGAGAGTTAGGTGAGCAATGCTTGGGGCCTCCCCCATGGCTTGGATGGCATATATATATTGTCGGGCCCCCGGATTTCCAAACCCGGACCCTCTGTGTATTACAGGACTAGTCCCAGATCAAAGCTAGTGCACACAGTTAAACAGAATGGAAAACATCACCATCAACGATTTATTACAATAATTAAGTGTACTGACCACAAGGTCTCATTATTACAATGGAGGTTCAAGACCTCGCACACAAGAAATAAAGCGGAAGCAAAGATAACTCGAGGACGACCCATCAATTCGCCACAGGCAATTGACTGGGGAAGCGCGACCTAGTCCTCCGGGAAGAATCCGTCACAGCCACAAGCGAAGCAGTAGTCGTAGACACCTTCTTGAGCTTCAACTTCCTCTGAGATTTATTTTTGAGTGTAGCATGTGAGTACATAAAGTACTCCGCAAGTCTTGGGAAAAATGCATAGATGCAAGGCTTGACAAAGGAAGGCTATATGGCTCTTTTGCACCAAGCAATATTTTAATTTCAATTACTAATTATTTTTGAAGGCATCAATTTAACAAAGTAAATGATTTTAACAGAACTAACAATTATTCTTCTAGTGAAGGTTCTATCTACCAACACTAGATTAATCTTTTCCAACTGAACCAGTTAATATTGCGAGTTACATCCAACCTCTCTGGCTCCAACCGCCAGGATACCCTTCCGAGAGTTCCCTCCACTCTCGGAATACAAAACTTTTGATTTTAAAACCAAAACCAGAAATCTACCATGTGCATGCATTCCTTGCCCGCCCTTGACCGTGGGCACGGCTATTCGAATAGTTTTACACTCTGCAGAGGTTGTACAACTTTACCCACAAGAGATAAATTATCCTAAGAGTCAACACGCTTCCTTTGGCATGAGACCCAGATAAAATATCACAAAGCCTTTACCTTACTCTAATCTAGCTAGATACCACCCGCTGAGGTTTCACCGCAGGTAGGCTAACTGCCCGAACCGAAGCCCCCTCTTGCGCCATATGAGTACAGTAAATCCCTGTCCCTCACTGTGGATAACCAGTCCATCCCTGGCACCCACTTTCCACTGGTGGCACCTAAACTAGACTATCATAAGTTAGTCAGCTAGGTCGTACCCATATAGACTTGTGGTTGTACGGTTAATGCTCAGTCTGGACAAACACAAGCGTCGGTCCTTAATTGATTAGGGTTGAACATACACATTACAAGATCTCGTGCTTCCTGCACCAATCCAAACCAACCATCCACCCTAATCTAAACCAACTTTCACATTTTATTTTATTTTAAAAATCACAGTGACAACTCCAATTGCCACTTCCTTAACAAACACAAGGGTTCAACAATAAATCATAATTTTCCCATTTTCAAGATTTTCCAAAGTTACTAGATAGCATGACTAAGCATTATCCTACCATTCTAATATTCACAAAGATTAATATTAATCTCATTATTGAGACAAAGGGAGTTCTAGGGTGACAAGGTACATGGCAATCAATGTCAAATGAGGGCATAACAAGGTTGGATATAACTAATGCCTTAAGATTTGATTTATCATTTTATGTAAATAGCAATGCACATAATTTAAAATAATTAAAACATTTCAAAATCATAGGTTCAAGATGATCAAAGGAGACTTGCCTTCTTGCAGGGTTTCTGGGTCTTCTTGCTGCTGTGAAGAGGGATCGTCGACAACGTTGGAATCTACGCGAGAAAAGACGAAGCAAACAAAGCAAATAAATACAAACAAAAATTCAAATAAAATCCAAAAATTCAACAGAGGCCATAGTTGGATAGATTATGATTTTAGATGAATTTAGAAATTTGAATGGCTGGATTTGGAGTTAAAATGGAAAGTTATGTTCATTTGAAAATCTCAGATTTGAATAAATCTAGAAATTCCCAAATTTCTGACAGGTGGGGCCCACTGGAATATTAGATTTTAATTTCCATTTTCATTCTGAGAGACTGACAGATGGGGCCCACTGTACAGTAACTACTGGCGGTCACTGACATGTGGGACCCACTGGACAGTGAGCCCACTGACTCAACCTCTGACACGTGGGACCCACTGGACTCCGGGCCCACTTGTCAGAGACCAGCACAGAGGGGTGGGGCCCAGGCGGCAGTGGCCAGCGTAGACCGGCGGCCGCTGACGTGTGGGGCCCACTTGTCAGCGCAAGATTTTAAAAGAATGGCTCAACCTCAGCGTGCGGAGCCAGGGCTCGAACGCGCGCCGAGGGAGCCGGGGGGAGGGGGAGATCGCGTTGGTAACCAGTCGGGCGGGGAGGCGTTGCCTACCCATTATGGGTAGGTAACCCTCTTGAGGGATACCTGCGGGAGGTCCGGGCAGAGGTGGTCGGAGACGACGGCGCCGGCGGCGAGGGAGGGCCGGAGAGGTTCGGGCGGTGCGTGAAATGCAATCCTTGAGCGGAGGGGGTTCGGTTGGAGGGGTCGACGAGGTGCGACGACGAGCGGAGAAGGCCGGCGACGAGGGGGTGGCGGAGCTGGCTCGGGTCCTCCGGCGCGACGGCGCTCCGGCGGCGGGGAGGGGCGGCTGAGGTGTTGAGGAGGATCGCACGGACGAGAGGGAGCTCGGGGAGGCGACGGCGGGCTCCGGGGATGACCGAGGCGGCGGCGAAGGCTTGCCGGAGTTGGGCGGAGCTCGGGGAGAGAGAGAGCGCACGGTGCTGGGGTGCTACAGGGCTCGGGAGAGGAGGTGGAGAGCTCTGGGAGGTGGTACGGGAGGAGGCGAAGCCGAGGGGGGCTTCTATAGGGCGGAGGAGGGGACACGGGCGCGGGATTGCTCGCCGGAGATGGCGGCCGAGAAAAGGAAGGGAGCGGGGCCGAAAGGAAATAGGGGGCAGAGAGGGAAAGAAGGACGCGGGGAAGAGGGGATTTGGTCGCGGCGGCGTCCGGGACTTCCAAAACCGGAGGGACGGGGAAGGAAAGGTGGGATCCAGCGCGGTCTTGGTTGGCCGGCGAAAAAGGAAAGAGGGGAGGAAGAAAGGAAAGGGGGCGCTCCGCGGGGACGACGGATCCGACAGGCGGGCCCCGCGTGCAGTGAGAGCGAGGGCGTGTGCGGCTGACGGGCCGGGCCCGCTAGACAGCGAGGGGAAGGGGAGGGGCGGCCTGGATCAGGCCGAGCGGCGACGTGGGCGGATCTGGGCCGTCCACGCGTCGGCCGGAGGGGCAGGGAGGAATTTTTATTTTCCAAATTCGATTTAGATTTTCAGAAAAGGCTAGAAAATTATTTAGGCCTCAGAAAAATATGAAAATACCTCCAAAAATTCCAGAAAAATTCACAGAAACTTCTGGACATATTTTGGACTAAACAAAATTATTTCCATCTACTGTTGGTATTTTATTTTCATACTTTAAATTACCTTTTAAATTTTAAAAATAGGTTTTAAACTCAAGAAAATTCAGAAAAGCCAAATAAAATCCAATTGGCTTAAAATAATAAATTTGAATTTAAATTTTTCAAAAAGCCAAATTTTGGGATGTTACATATATTCACATGGGGAGTGTTTTACAATAATATCCTTACACCCAAGTATTCCTCACAAGGGCATTTATGTCATTATACATGTCCTATCTTTGGGCTTTACAACCTCCTAACAGGCCGGCTGGGCTTAGGTGGGGGCCACCCTTACAACAGGAGCCTCTCATGGTGAAGGGCTTCACGGGCCGAAGCCATGTTGCCGAGCCATTTGGCCCCCTCCGTCCCTGCGGCCTGTGAACTTCTGTAATGTTGGATGGAGTCTCATTGTTTGGTGTAGTCCTCACCTCGCACAGAGGATATAGCGTCGAGCGGGTGGGCACTTCGGTGGCGGAGTCGAAGTCGAAGCGGAGGCGGGCTCATGCTGCGGACACGCCAAGGCGCAAGGCAGGTCCATCTCCCGTGCACAATGCCGCAGCCGAGAACGGTGTCTCCCCACAGAGATGGGTCTGAAGCGAACTCGTCGCAGAGGTGCTTTCTGAGGTCACGCTACAGACACAGAGTCGACATGCGCCCGACAGCTCGCAGTCCGGGGCTGACGTCTTAATGGAGGCGAGAATCATGCCGACCCCTAAGGTGTTAGGGTCAGGTGACTGCGGTCATACGCGCTGTCCCGATGGAAAGGTACACGCGGAGGGATGTGACTGGCGCGTCTTGCGCTGTCAGCGGTCGCACGACCGCAGTCGCGCGTTCCTTCCTGAGAGAGGCAGGATGCTATTGGCTTGTCGTGAGCTGTCAGGCGGCCTGCGACTGCGCGCCCCCGGTTGCCAGCGGTTGCACTTCCCGATCGTGGGGAGCTGAACCGCTGGGCTCCCGTCGGTTGCCTTTTTTATCGTGGGGGAGGTGAGGGGGCTTTATAAAGCCTTGCCACCGGCATGCAAGCGTTCTTCCCATTTGCTCGTTTGCCCACTTTCCATTGCTTTGCTCTCTTTTCTCCCCGTTTGCTAGCGCAATCTTCCTCTGCTCCTACTCCTTTGGCCTTGCGCTCTCGAGGAGAGAATTGCTTGCCACGAAGACAGAATATCGTTGCTGCCGACGATGGAATATCCTCTGGCGGTTCACGAGGCAATGCAGGCCGACAAGCGGTGGGAGGCCATGGAAAAGGTGGGAGGCCGTTGCTCCCGTGTGCTAGGGCCGAGTCTCGTGACGGAGGAGATGATTCAGACTCTCCTTCGGGAGAAGCGGCTGGAGGACCGCGCTAGGGTTTGCCTGCCTGCCAACAGTGAAATGGAGCCGCATTCAGAGGAGTCGGAGGCGATCGTCTTCATCGCACATTTCGAGGCTGGGCTCTGGATACCAGCAACGTTCTTCGTCGGTGAGGTCCTGTGGGCTTATGGACTAGAGTTGGCGCAGCTGACCCCGAATGCCATAGTTCGCTTGGCTGTTTATGTCTGGGCGGCGTGGACGGAGGGTGTCCTTCCCAGTGCGAACCTATTCACGCTTCTTCACGAGCGCGTTGCCAGCCAAAGAGGGTTGAAAGGGGGCGCTGTCAAATTTCAGCAGTGTCAACTTCGTACTGAATTCACACTGTACGAAGTTCTTCCCCGCGTTGGCGACGCGGGGGAAGTGGGAGTCCGGCTAGATGCGACAGTGGTTCTACCACTGCGTGATGAGCACCAGTGATCTCCGTTGCCGGGGACGGCCGATATCTTTCAATAGTTCGCCGAATGTGAGGCCCAAAGGCGACGACGATCGGGGGGCGCGGAGGCTTGTCGGCACCACCCTCCGGTTCAACATACGTGACCTTGCCGAGGAGTTCACTATGTATGGAGTGGCGCCGCTTGCTAGCCGGTGGAAGCATCAGCGAGGTTCCACCCGGCGGGATGGCGTGAACCCGACAGTGTCCTCTCTTCCGAAGCCCTCCGCTCCCCGTAACTTCTTCGGCTATAGGCTGCGTACACACACATATATATACATGCATGCATGTGACTTCTTAGGACTGACGTCTCGCTCTGCCTGTAGGGCTTCGGTTGGAGGATGCGGAGCGCATGGTAGTTGCCTTCCTTGGGCCATACACGGCTAAGGTGCACGAGCTGCGCGAAGCCATGACCGCCTCGGTGAAGCTGGGGCTGATAAACCGAGTATGTGAAGCCCTGGACATCCCCGTGCCAGAGCGCGCGACGCCGACACCAGTCCGAACTCATCGCCGCGATGGCAATGGCAAGGTGGGGGCGTCTCCTTCTCGGTGCAGAGCCCGGTCTGATGCCGCCGTTTCCAGCCCGTCGGCCGTATCTCCGGTGGCTACCGCCGAGATCGAAGGTACGGTCGGCACTGGGTCCGAACCCACAGACTCGGAGGGAGAGGAGCACACTGCCCCCTGGGAGGGGGCTCCGGGCGGCGTTGAGGAAACAGGCCATGGCATCGACGCCCAGGAGGGTGAGGCCTCGTCGCCTGCATCGGCCGTCAAGGGCTTATTGCCCGCGTCAGGCATCGCGGTCGGGGATGCATCGCCGAAGTCTCCGAGGGCGAAGCACCCCGGATACAACCGCCCTCCCCCTCGGAGAGGTTCAACATGGCGGGCAGTGTTGCCAGGGATTTGGAGTCCGATGAGGAAGCCGTCCGGGGCGAGGGGGATGGAGCCCCCTAGCGTGGATGGAGCCCCTGTGGCCCAGACCGAGGCGGGGCGATCGCCTCCCTGTGCCATGGTGCCAACCGAGGCAGAGTTAACACCTCCCCATGCATCGGTTGAGGGTATCGAAGATAGGCACAATTCTTTCTCCCCTGCGACTTCGCGAAGCTCTCTTCGATTTGCTCGCTCATTCCGTCGTCGACATCAGGCGAGACAAGGTCTCCTGGACGCAGCCAAGGATCGAGCAATAAAGACGGCCGCGAAGTCTCCTATCTTCCTACCCAAAACATGATGTCCACGCCTGGTGCTATCGAAGTCGCTGGCGCGGAGGCCGGCTGTCTCCGACTTCATTCCTCGGCCGGAGATGCTTTGGGTCCTTCACGAGGTCGCGGAGTGCGTCGACTCCAACATAGATCGGCGGGCACTGTCGATGTGCAGGGCCAAGCTCCTGGCGGGCACGCTGGAGGCCTCAGAGATGAGGGTAGGTGCTTAAGCTCATGACCTATGCCGCTGCCGAGGGCTTCACTAACACCCACATTTTTGCAGACCCTTGCTCTCAGCCGAGCCCTAGAGGAGGCGCGCATCCACGAGCAGAGGATGCTTGAAGGCCAGCTCCGAGCTGCCGAAGAGGCTCACGCCGCCAAGGACAAGCGCATCCGCTTGCTGGAGGTGGAAAGCGCGAGGGCGGTCTCCGACGCGCAGATACTCGCTGCGCGCAGAGGCGAGCCTCCGCGGTTTTTATTTATACTCCGTGGAGTGCATGCAGGGACAACACCCGCACGTTTTATTTATACTCTGTAGAGTGCGCAGGGACAACATCTGCGTCTTATTTACACTCCGTAGACTGCGCAGGGACAACATCCGTGTCTTATTTATACTCTGTAGAGTGCACGGGGACAACATCCGCGTCTTATTTATACTCCATAGGGTGCGCAGGGACAACATCCGCGTCTTATTTATACTCCGTAGAGTGCGCGCAGAGGCGTCCCCCGCGTGTCTTTTTTATACTCCAGAGAGTGCGCGTAGGGACAACATCCACGCGTCATTTTTATACTTCGGAGAGTGCGCGTAGGGACAACATCCACGTGTCTATTTTATACTCCGGAGAGTGCGCACAGAGGCGTGCCTCCGTGCGTCTTTACGCAGAATGAAACAGTTTTGCAGACAATTGGCTTTATTATGTCCCGTTTGCGCGAGTGAGCATTTTACAACCAGCAGGGTGCTAACTCTGCTACAGGCTTCCCTTCAGTCCTAGACATAATATCACCGCAGCCTATCTGCATTCCATGTGTGACGAAGTGTCTGCCCCTCCAGCGTTGCGAGGCGACAAGCTCCCCGCTGCAAAGCTGCAGCGATGATGTATGGCCCCTCCCACTTGGACTCCAGCTTGCCGACAGTGTCCGCATGGAGCGCTATTTTGAGGACGAGATCTCCTAGCTGGAACTCTCGTGAGTAGCGCGTGCCATCTGACATGCGTACTTTGCAACATGCTGGGTGGCACTAACTTGATCCCCATCGAGAAGATCCAGGAACAATTGGCGCTCCTCCACCGGTGCCTGGACGAGGACCCTCCTCGAGCCAGCCTTAATTTCTTCGGGCATCACCACCTCATCGCCGAAGAGGAGTTTGAACGGTGTGAATCCCGTCGGACGTGTCACCATTGTGCGGAGGGACCAAAGTACACTGTGGAGCTCATCTGGCCACTTGCCCTTTGGTAGCCCGACGAGGCACTTCTTGACTTCGGTGGAGATGGCGCCATTCGCCCGCTCGACCGCCCCATTGGACTGTGGGTGCCCGACCGAAGCAAATCTGAGTGTGATGCTCATACTATCGCAGAACTCCTTGAATGGGGCAGAGTCGAATTGCAGACCATTGTCCACGGTGAGCTCCCTAGGTACTCCGAAGAGGCATATGATGTTCTGCCAAAGAAAGCGTTGCATGGCCGCAAAGTTTATCTTGTCCTGAGTGACAGCCTCTGGCCACCTGGAGAAATACTCCAAGGCGACTACAACAAACCGGAGGTCCCCCGGGGCCTAGGGAAGTGGCCCAACGACGTCGATGCCCCATCGTGCTAGCGGCCATACTTGGGGAATAGGCTGTAAGCTCGTTGGGGTCTGTGGATGACCCGCCCCATCCACTGGCAGCTTTGGCATCGGTGCACGAGGTCTTGCACGTCAGCAACGGCGGTTGGCTAGTAGAAACCGTGCCTGAATGCCTTGCCAATTAGCGACCTTGGCGCGATGTGCGAGCCGCAGAGTCCCGCATGGATTTCCGTGAGATGTTGCCTTCCTTCTTCGTGGGAAAGGCATCATAGGAGTGGGGCGCAGACTCCCTTTTTGTAGAGTACATCGTCGAGCACCTTGAAAGATCTGCGCGATGCTACAGGTGCCAGAGCTCTAAGGGGTGGTCTGGTTCCACAATGCCCTGCAAGAGAACATAGATGGGCTCCGGCCAGTCTCCCTGCTGGGCAATTTGGTGGACGAGAGCCGCGTCGCAGTTGTCATGAGCGATGGACGTCGTGGGCAGGACCTCATAGAATGCTCCCTTGGGGAGGGGAAGCTGCTGGCTGGCGGCCTTTGCGAGGATGTTAGCTTGTTCGTTGTCCGCGCAGGGGTTGGCCTTGACTGTGACGCCGAGGAAGTGTCGCACCTTCGCTCTTACGGCCGCCAGGTACTTGGCCGGTTCAGGGTCCTTGGCTTGGTAAGACTTGTCCACATGATCCGCCACCAAATGTGAGTTGGTGCAGACAAGGACTCGGCGCGCACCAAGAGCTTTGAGCTTCGTGAGGCTGAAGAGCAGCGCGTCGTACTCGGCTGTATTGTTGGTGGCCAGAAATCCAAGGCGCACCGAGTACAGCAGGCGGTGCCCCTCTGGTGTAGTGACCACTGCTCCCACGCCCGCGCTCGAAGCGTCGTAGGCTCCGTCGGCATTGAGCATCCACACCGGGTCCTCTGGCTGTTGGATGTGCTGGGCCAGCGGAGTCCATTCCGCGAGCAAGTCCGCAAGGACTTGGGATTTAATCACTGTTCGTGAGGCGTAAGTCAAGGAGAACGGCGCGAGCTTGGCCGCCCACTTGTCGATGCACCCCGTGGACTCCTTGTTGTGTAGCATCTCCGATGAGGCGATGGGGTCCCGATCTTTCGATGAGAAGGATAATTTCGATTGGTGATGATCAACTCTCACGATCCAGGCTACGAACGCATCACGTATGAACCAAACAATCGCTGAACTAATCACCAAGTTGTTATCAACCGTGCCAAAAGCGCGGTTGACCTGACCACGAAGGTCTATTCCTGCATGCAACCGAAGAACACGCAAGAACAAGATCAAAAGCAATCTGAAATTGCAAATATATAAATTGAGTTCACAAAGGTGGGATTCCGCTGAGGTTCTTTACGGTTGGTCTAGTCGACACAAGCAAAGAACAAGAGTTTTCACAATGAAAAGACTAAGCAAACGAAATCCAAGGAAACTAGAAGGGTGCAGCCTCCTTAAATAGGCGTGGAAAAGCCGCACAAAACTAAAGAAAGTGGGCTGGTACTATTTATGGTACTGTTCATATGAATAGTAATCTGTGAATAGTACGGGCCTGACGAGGGGGTCGCCTCTCCTTAGGGCCCAAGCATTACAAGGCCCGAGTTGGCCCAAACAGGTGATGCAGCACCTTCTTTGATTGATTGCGATGTGCACAAGAGGAATTTGGAGATGAGGCTAGATCTATTGGAGAGAGGATGAGAAAATCTTTCCATCGAGTACTCATGGGCCTCAAACGGACTCCATATGTGAAAGTTATGCACGTTTGAAGTTGGTGCTGTCTTCGGAGGCCGAACTGAATCGCACATGTGTTGGACCGAAATGGCGACAGAGGGGGGGGGGGCGTGAATGTCGATCACTAAAACTTCGTCCCCGCACAAGTATCCACAATTTCTCTTATCTCCGATAGCTATAGAAGCTACGAAGAAAACGAGCAAATGCTTACTTGGAAGATTAAGCTAAGAGCATGAAACCCACTGAAAAACAAGCTCCAGATAAATGAGACAACAAGCTGAGAGGAACAACAAAAACTGCTCTCATGAACAGTGCTCTTGCTCCCAGAACTGGCCGAAACCAAGACCTCAATTAGCTGCTAATATTGAGCTGAAAGAACTGCAAGAAATACTAGCAAATCTGCTGCCAAAATGATCAATAAAAGTTGTTAAACAGGACACAAACTGTAGCTCATCAATAGCCCAATTCTGCTGGCCGAACTGCATTAAAAGGAAATGCATTGCATGCTGTTGGACAGCAGTAAACTGCAAGGGACATGCTGTCCAAAAACTGAAATAACAGCAGCTTAAAAATGCAAGGATTGCTTGCTAAAAACTGAAATAACAGGAGCTGCCAAGGGGATCAAACTAGCTGAAAATGCTGCTGCCGCGCAGCTGAAAAGAACTTCAATTAGATCAACAAAAAGACATGCTTATAAGCTGCAAACAACAGTTGCTAGCTGGCTGCAAATTTCAGTACAGAACTGAAAAACCTGAAATTACAGAGTGCAGCCAAGAAAACTTCAATTCCCTTTAAACCTTTGATCCTTTGGAGCTGAAACTTTGCAGAAATATTGGCAATAGACAAGAGCCTCTACAAGCCAAATTTCAAGTGATTTCACAAAGAGAATCACAGACTACTCCAAAACCCTAGAATCTTGCCAAGCTTCAGAGGAGAACACAAAAACTTAAATTCCCATCAAACCCTTGAACCTTTGGCCATGAGATTTTGCAGATAGCTAACTAATAGCCCATAGAGTCTCCATGCCAAATTTCAAGTCATTTTGCCAAGGGGAACAAGATTTCAACAAAACCCTAGAAATTGCAACTGACGAACAGAGAAGGTCCAAAATGGAAAACTGGAATTAAACTCAGTTTGCTCTGAAGATTTACTAGCCAAATGGCTTTTGAGCATCTCCCATGTCATAGCAACCCATTTTGGCCAATCCCAGCAAGCAAGAACTCAAAACAACGAAAATCACAAAATCACCAAAAGGAATAACGAAGAACAGAGAGGAGCACGAACAGAAACTTCAGATTTTCATTTCTTTGATCAAATGGAATACAGACGAGTCCCGATACCCCGACTTGATACAAAGGAAAGATTACAAGCTCTCCACTCAATCCATCTCCTCACTCTCCCAACTCAAGAACACACCCATGCTTGCTTGGAGGGAGAAACAACTCACTGCCTAGAACACATCGTAGAGGAGACAACAGAGGGAACACTACTCTGTATCCTCCAACCACTAAAGAGCCAAAGCTAAAACAACCTCTAAAGCCTATTTTGACTCCACCAACCCTTGAAGTGCTCAAGTGGGCATGCAGCCCCTCAATCCTATTTATAGCCTTGGCTAACGGGTCTCCGCTCCGTTACGCCTGCTAAATCCAACGGCGCCCGCTCCCGCTTGTGCAGCCTCGCGAATTTCCCGATTCGCCCCTCCTGCACCTTCCGGGAAGCTTCCGCGCTCCTTGCCTCGCACGCCTCGCAACCACCTCGAGTCTACGTCGTCTTCGACACATCCCGACCGTTCTGACCTCAGCGCCACTTGCGCCTAGTCCGGTCCACGTGTCTCGCCACGACTCCACCCGATGTCCTGCAGTCACACAGACAAGAAAACACGTCAAATAGCACCGCTCGATACATGAAAGCATAATCAACATCATACTTACCATGACGAAGTCCAAACCTGTCAAATCAAAGAATCAGCGTCCTAATCCCATATGACCAAGTTTGACCACAGTCCGACCGAGCCCGTTGCACCACGCAACGTCAGGGTCCGAACCACCCAAACCAAACTCGACTGACCTAAGCAACTGTCAATTACTCATCACTCACATGTGGTCACCTCCACATGGTTCATCAATCTCCCCCTTGATGAGTATATTGACAAACTCGAAAAAGCGCAAAGGTGAGTTTGAGTTTGAAGAAACCAACATGGTCCAAAGACAGGAAAAAGAAGCTAATGACCATGTCGACAGAAGGAACCACTAGAGCAACAGCTGAAAGAGCAAATTGATCTCCAAAGCTCTAAAGAGTTCCCAACAGACTTTTTCTCCCCTATTTTCCCCCTTTTGGCAATAAACACATCAAGATGCAAAGGCGAGAATATGATCACAAGGATGGATGAAATATGGCTGAAGTTTGATTATTTTTAAGCATTTTGAGCCATGAGAATTATCCATAATGACCATAATGAGATACACCAAGCCAGAACTCTATAAGAAGCTATCTAGATCATGACATGACATGTATAAGCTAGCTAGAACACATAGATGACAATCTGAAATATAGTACATTAAGTGAGAATGTCAAGTCATCAAGAAGTAAAGTCTAACTAGAGATATCCAAGGATGATGCCGGCCATGTCAAGTAAGCTAAGCGGAACCAAGAAGCTAATATTGAGACCAACTAGAGTGCTATGCTCAAGAATGAAACATTGGCGCAAGTACTTGGTTCTTTTTGTAGCTTAAGCAAATTGAGCACATAAGACATTGTCTTTTTAAAGCTCATGGTCGTTTCCAGCCCAAATTTTGTTTATGTGCTAGATCTCAAGCCTTATGCGACTACTCCAAGCAATAAGCTTAAGAAGATAGTCTAGGTCAGCCAAAACTCCCCTGAGTTCATGCCTAGTGCAATGGCAAGCCGTCTCATGAGAAAGAATTGGTGAAATCAGTTTTTTCGCACAAAAGAGATCTTTTTGCTTTGAAAACATGTTGTACTACCTCATGCTACATCAAGAGACTAAAATAGCTCAATCTAAGGCTCAATAAAAGATTCAACGCTCAACTAAGCCTAGTTGACATGGCATGAATCATAAAGGGATAGCTCTAGAAAGACTAAACTCAAATGCTAGCATGACAAGTTTTACTTCAAGTTGGGCAATTTTAATTAACTTATCATGGTAAAAACTAGTCTACACATATGAAGTCATGATAAATCTAGCATATAAGCACAAGTCATGGCAAGGTGTAAAGCATTGTAAACATGTCATAACAGGATAATAATCAAGGCTCAATGTAGATTGATTATAATGCTAGAATGCTGAAAATGCAAGAAAGTCCAGCTCCCCCTCAACATTAGATGCAACTTTTAGTTCAAGTTGAGTTATGTCAAAATTAAGCTTCAGAAGTTCCCAAATGAACTCCCCCTGAACCAAAGCAATAAAATCGAGAAGCTGGCAAAGAAAACCAAACAGGCAGTCCTTAAAGCATAGAAAAGATATAGAAACAACTATGGCTTAAACTGACTCTCATCTACCCCAAATGACTCCAGGACTAACAGCTGATCGTCGAACACACACTAGAGAGCAAACACGTACCCTGTCTACCCGAGGGTGGCCCAACCCTCGCTAGAACCTACAAGAAGTGAGTGAGCTCAACCTAGTGAGATAAGAAATAGCTAATCCTGGAAGCACAAGATAAGAGTAAGAAGTCTAAGCAACTCAACACAAGAAACACTCTAACCTATGCTAGAAGGACTTAACCCAATGCACCCGCAAATGCAATGCAACAGAAATGAGACAGAAGCATAATTAATATAATAAAGCAGTAAAGCCCAAGCTCCCCCTCACTACAGTCCGTAAGGACAAACCACCCCAAGCTCTCCCCGCAGAGCTGAAAACCTCGAACTGTCCAAAGGCTTGGTGAATATGTCAGCCAACTGGTGGTCACTCTCCACAAACTGGAGCACTATGTCACCCTTCTCTACATGGTCTCTAAGGAAGTGAAAACGGATATCGATGTGCTTGGTCCGAGAGTGTTGCACTGGATTCTTAGCAATGTTAATCGCAGAAGTGTTATCACAAAAGAGTGGAACACTGTCGATAACTAACCCAAAGTCCCGCAGGGTCGAAGCCATCCAGAGTACCTGACTGCAGCAGCTGGCTGCAGCAACATACTCGGCCTCTGCGGTGGACTGCGCAACACCGGACTGCTTCCTCGAAGACCAAGAAACGAGAGAAGTGCCAATGAATTGGCAAGTGCCAGAAGTGCTCTTCCTATCTATCCTACAGCCGGCAAAGTCTGCATCCGAAAAGGCTCTCAAGGAAAGACAGGAAGAGGAAGAGTACCAGATACCATAGTCAATGGTAGCTCGAAGGTACCGAAAGATGCGCTTCACCGCCTGGCGGTGAGATACGCGAGGAGAAGCCTGAAAACGAGCACACAGACACACAGAGAAGTGTATATCTGGTCTCGAGGCCGTGAGGTAAAGAAGGGAGCCGATCATACTTCTGAACTCTTTCTGATCAACTGGCTCGCCGTCCTCATCTGGGTCAAGATAGGCTGTAGAAGCCATGGGAGTTGACACAGGCTTACCATCACTCATGTCGAAGCGTCTCAGGAGGTCACGAGTGTACTTTCCCTGATGAAGAAATGTACCCTCCCGAGTCTGCTTGATTTGGAAGCCAAGGAAGAAGGTCAACTCGCCCATCATACTCATCTCAAACTCGGTGCTCATGACATCCGAGAACTGTGAAACCAGAGTATGGGAAGAGCCGCCAAAGATGATGTCATCGACATAGATCTGGACGAGCAGAAGGTCATTGCCATGACGGCGGATGAACAAGGTCTTGTCTACTTTACCCATTTCAAATCCATGACTCAACAAGTAGGACTTAAGCCTCTCATACCAAGCTCTGGGGGCCTGCTTAAGTCCATACAACGCTTTGGAAAGCTTGAAGACATGGTGTGGGTATTTGGGGTTCTCGAAACCTGGAGGCTGTCTGACGTAAACTTCTTCCTCGATGACTCCATTAAGGAAGGCACTCTTGACATCCATCTGGTAGAGCTTGAAACCCTTAGAAGCTGCAAAGGCAAGCAGGATTCTAATGGCCTCAAGTCGAGCTACAGGGGCAAAGGTCTCCTCGAAGTCTAGACCCTCAACCTGGGAAAACCCCTGAGCTACCAGTCTAGCCTTGTTTCGAATAACCACTCCATCCTCGCTCTGCTTGTTCTTGAACACCCACTTAGTCCCAATAATATTGTGACCTCGCGGGGGCTCGACAAGCGACCAGACCTTGTTCCTCTCGAAATTTTCTAGCTCCTCATGCATGGCATTGACCCAAGACTCATCGGAAAGAGCATGGGAAATATCCTTGGGCTCAAAGGAGGCAATGAAAGCAGAGTGGAGACAGAATTGAGATAAGCCAGATTTTGAGCGAGTCACTCGCTCGAAAAGGTCTCCAATAATCTGCTCTGAAGGATGAGCTTTCTGAACATGTCTAGGAGGTCCTAGATGAGATGAAGAAGTGGCCTCTACCTCATGAGCAGAAGAGGTAGGAACAGAGCCACTAGCTCCAGAAGACGCAGAAGGCAAAGGCTGATCACCTCGAGGTGCGGTGGAAGACGGCACCTCAAGGGGTGGATGAAGGACTGGATCGGGTAGACAACCCTCATCTCCATCATCCTCATCATCCACGAAGATGGGCTCAGACTGCTCTAAAGAACCTGAGATATCGGGTCTAGTCCCTGGACTGGCCTCATCGAAAGTAACCTCACAGGTCTCTACCATCTTACTAGACTCGCAGTTCCAAACCCGATAAGCCCGCGAAGAAGGCGAGTAACCTAGAAAGATCCCATCACAAGAGCGTGACTCGAACTTGTCTAGGTTCCCGGACTTCAAAACAAAGCACTTGCAACCAAACACACGAAAATGAGAGACGCTGGGTTTTCGCCCATATCTCAGCTCATAAGAAGTGCGATGCAAGTGTGCCCGAAGAAAAACACGATTTGAGACATGGCACGCGGTGGCTATAGCTTCAGCCCAAAACTTCCGCGGTGTAGAGTACTCATCAAGCATCGTCCTGGCCATCTCGACCAAGGTACGGTTCTTCCTCTCCACAACGCCATTCTGCTGAGGGACGTATGGAGAAGAGAACTGGTGCTCTACACCTGTCTCACCACAGAAACTCTCAAAGTAGGAATTCTTGAACTCCGTGCCATTGTCACTGCGGATCGCTCGTAAGGCACCTGGGAGCTCAACAGAAAGCCTACTAAAAAGACCTCGGAAATGCGAAAACGTCTCATCCTTCGAGGCTAAGAAAAACACCCAAGAATACCTCGAGAAGTCATTGACCACAACAAGAACATACCACTTCCCTCCTGCTGACTGCACTCGAGCTGGTCCAACTGTGTCCATGTGGAGCAGCTGTCCCGGTGCATCGGTCATAGTAACTGTGACCGGAGGGTGAGAAGCGGCAACCATCTTGCCGTGCCGGCATGGAGCGCAAACAAGATCTTTGACCATCTTGAGTTTCGGCAGACCACGAATGAGATCGTGGCCGCTAACTCGGGACAAATGATCAAAGCCTATATGACCAAGTCTCCTATGCCAGAAAGAAAGGTCGCGGGACTCAGAAGCAACTAAACACCTGAGAGGATCGCCAGAAGACTCAGAAAAATCAGCACGAAAGATCCTCCCATAACGAGAAATCCCGCAAACCAGACTACCCGAAGAATCAAGAATTTTACAAGCATTTTTCTTAAAGCTCACCTCGAAACCGTCATCGGTAAGCTGAGAGACTGAAAGCAAATTATACTGCAGATTACTAACCAAGGCTACATCTTTCAAAATGAAAGAATCATTAATGCGCACAGTACCTTTGGCGATGACGCGCCCAGATGAAGCATCTCCGAAGGTGATCGTCTCATCACCTGGAGCACGGGCAAGGGAAGAAAACCAACGGGAATCTCCGGTCATGTGTCGTGAACACCCGGAGTCTACGAGCCAAACCTTTCCCTTCCCTGCCCGGCGAACCTGAGTCAAACAGAGAGTAAAGTATCAGTACTGGGGTAAATCAAGAGTGATTTTGGCACCCAATACTGAACAACACGTCGAGCAGATGAAGTCGTCAAGCACGACTGACCTCTATCTACCCTACGCTCTCTGTGACTCAAAGAAGCAGAAGGTCTGTGAGCAGACCTGGAGCTGTTGCGGGGTCCGACTGCTACGGGAGAGCGAGTCGGAACACCGGCAACATGCTGATCACGCCGCGGATAGCTATCTCGACGGGGAAAACGAGATCTACCCTCAGGACGGCGGTAGTCACGACCAGAGGCAGCATGAGGACGAAAAACAGAAAACTCGGAAAAACCAAGTCCTCTATGCTGCCTAAACTTCGTAACAGGAGCAAACTTAGACCTCGTGCTGGTCCTGGGTACACTCAGGATCTGGGGCTGACCCTGAATACGCCTAGGTGCCTCAGCACGGTCTCTACGCGCAATCTTGGCGCGCCTGAAGCATCTCTCGATCGAGTGCCCATCCTTCTGACAGAAGGTGCAGTGGTACTTCACCTTCTGAGAGGTGGAAGTAGCACGAAGAGGCTTCGCCTTCTGAGAGGCCGAAGCAACTGGTGAAATCACCTTGCTGTCAGAGATCCCTTGGACAAAGCCCGCTGATTTGAATTTGACCTCATCAGATCTGGGCTCGACCTCGATCACACCTCCTAAGATAGGACGGAGAATAGCAGGAGGATGCTTCCTCATATCCTCATAGAAATCATACCCTAGACCTTGATTGAACTTGCAAATCTTGGATTGGTCTAGAATAAGATTGAGCTTCTTCTTGCCACCTACAAACCTCTCGAGAGTGTTCATAAGATACTGACACTCCCGAAAGAGAGAGGTGCAAGAGGAGCAGGGGGAAGAAGAGACAGCAGAAGGTAAGGGAGCAGAAGGAGAACCAACAGTAGAGGAAAGAATGGCTTGTGCACGCACAGCCGACCCTGGAGGAACAATCCTACTACTAGCCAGTTGGTTTACGTTCCTAGACGTCTCCACCTTACCCTGGGGCTTCTCCCCCTTCTCAGCACAAACAATACAAGCTGATGGTTGCTTCTCTAGTAAGTCCTTAGTTAGCTTCACACATTTCTCATCCAATGTAATCAAGTCAGATTTTAGTTTGTTACAATTAATGCATGGTGAGCTAACAGGGTCCTTAGAAGCAAACTGAGCCAACTTCCTATCATGATCAATCATTTCTTGAAACTGTTTGGAGACAGCTTCAAGTTCAACAGTTAACTTAGGACAGTTCAAGCACGAATCAATCGGCTCAAGTAAAGAAGCACTCAACTCAGCAATCTTGTGATCTGCCCGTTTTAGGTTCATCTTCAAGTTATTGCAATTTTCACAAGACTCGGGCAGATCAAGGAGCATGGCATAAGGTCCTCTAGCAGCAATGTCCTTATCCTCACATGAGGTGGGAGAAGTAGTCTCATCAGTAGTAAGTAGGGTAACAGCCATCCTACTCAACTCTAACTCAGCAAGCAGACTAACATTCTCCACCTTAACAATATCAAGCTCGGAGGACACACTATCATGAGAGGTCCTTAATTTCTCCATGTCATCAAGCAAGGCACAGCATGTATCACAGTCGTCACGGGAGGGAGCAGATGTAAGTGAAGTAATCTCCCGTGACAGTCTATCTACTTTCTTCTCTAACTCGGTACACCTAGACCTAGCTCTAGCATGAAATCCACCTAGCTTAAGAAAAGCATCATTTAGCTGGTCATAAGAAGGGAGTACCTCATCCGAGTCGGAGTACAGCTCGCTGTCGCTGAGTTCGCCCTCGAGGGCCATGAAGCACATGCCGGAGAAGTCGTTGCCGCCATCCTTGGGCTCTTGGTCACCCGTCCCGTCGTCGTCGCTCCATCCCTCCACCTCGCTGAGGTCGAGGTCGTCGAAGGCGGTGAGGACGCGGTGGAAGAGCTTCTTGGCCTTCCCGAAGTTGCGGAACTTCTTCTTTCCCGGCGTCGGAGCTGGAGGCTTCTTGTTGCGGTTCTTGTCGGTGTAGTCGATTTTGCTCGAACCGCCGTAGTCGTTCTTGCCCTTCTCCAGCTTGGGGCAGTTTGCCCGAATGTGGTTGGGGCCACCACATTCGAAGCAAATCACGGGTCCTCCTCTCTTTCTGTCTCTCCTACCCTTGTAGGCATGTGAAAACCTTCGGGCTAGGAGGGCCAGCTGATCATCCGCAAGCTGCTCTAACTGATCATCAGTTATGTCACAGAGAGCAGCGAGGGAAAAACCGCAAGAAGAATCAGAAGAGAGACCAGAAGCAGAACTGGGATCGGTGACCAAGGCCATCGACTGTGACTTCGACCGACGAGAGACAACGTCAATCTCGTGAGTCTTGAGGCGTGAGTACAGCGCGTCAAGAGTCAGGGTCGAGAGGTCTGTCGTGTCTTTGATGGTGGTCACTTTCATCTCCCACACGCGCAGATCGAGTGCCGCGAGCATCTGACGAGCGTTGTCCGAGTCGGGGTATGTGAGACCGACCGCTCGGAGGTTGCTCAAGATTTTGTGAAATCGCGAAAAGCACTCGTCCAGGGACTCACCAGCAAGCATCTCGAATTTGTTGTATTCGCGCTTGAACTGGTCCTGTCGAACCGTCTTGATCTGGGTGGTGCCCTCATGGTATGCGTCGAGGGTCACCCAGATGTCGTAGGCGGACGACAGGTGAGATATACGGTCAAACTCGCTACGACTCAATCCCTGGATGATGATGTTCCTTGCCTTTGCATTCGCCTCAACATCAGCCATGTTCCCGGCATTGATGTTCTCATCGGCAGGAACAACGAATCGTACCTTGACCTTCCGCTAGATGGCATACCCCTGGGCCTGGATGTATGTCTCCATTCGGCTCTTCCAGAAGGGGTAATCGATGCCATCGAACACGGGCGGCTTGGTCGAGTACTTGTCCGTCGCCATGGCTCTTGAGACCGGTTAAGATCTATGAATTAGAGCTAACCGGCTCTGATACCAATTGTTGGACCGAAATGGCGACAGAGGGGGGGGTGAATGTCGATCACTAAAACTTCGTCCCCGCACAAGTATCCACAATTTCTCTTATCTCCGATAGCTATAGAAGCTACGAAGAAAACGAGCAAATGCTTACTTGGAAGATTAAGCTAAGAGCATGAAACCCACTGAAAAACAAGCTCCAGATAAATGAGACAACAAGCTGAGAGGAACAACAAAAACTGCTCTCATGAACAGTGCTCTTGCTCCCAGAACTGGCCGAAACCAAGACCTCAATTAGCTGCTAATATTGAGCTGAAAGAACTGCAAGAAATACTAGCAAATCTGCTGCCAAAATGATCAATAAAAGTTGTTAAACAGGACACAAACTGTAGCTCATCAATAGCCCAATTCTGCTGGCCGAACTGCATTAAAAGGAAATGCATTGCATGCTGTTGGACAGCAGTAAACTGCAAGGGACATGCTGTCCAAAAACTGAAATAACAGCAGCTTAAAAATGCAAGGATTGCTTGCTAAAAACTGAAATAACAGGAGCTGCCAAGGGGATCAAACTAGCTGAAAATGCTGCTGCCGCGCAGCTGAAAAGAACTTCAATTAGATCAACAAAAAGACATGCTTATATGCTGCAAACAACAGTTGCTAGCTGGCTGCAAATTTCAGTACAGAACTGAAAAACCTGAAATTACAGAGTGCAGCCAAGAAAACTTCAATTCCCTTTAAACCTTTGATCCTTTGGAGCTGAAACTTTGCAGAAATATTGGCAATAGACAAGAGCCTCTACAAGCCAAATTTCAAGTGATTTCACAAAGAGAATCACAGACTACTCCAAAACCCTAGAATCTTGCCAAGCTTCAGAGGAGAACACAAAAACTTAAATTCCCATCAAACCCTTGAACCTTTGGCCATGAGATTTTGCAGATAGCTAACTAATAGCCCATAGAGTCTCCATGCCAAATTTCAAGTCATTTTGCCAAGGGGAACAAGATTTCAACAAAACCCTAGAAATTGCAACTGACGAACAGAGAAGGTCCAAAATGGAAAACTGGAATTAAACTCAGTTTGCTCTGAAGATTTACTAGCCAAATGGCTTTTGAGCATCTCCCATGTCATAGCAACCCATTTTGGCCAATCCCAGCAAGCAAGAACTCAAAACAACGAAAATCACAAAATCACCAAAAGGAATAACGAAGAACAGAGAGGAGCACGAACAGAAACTTCAGATTTTCATTTCTTTGATCAAATGGAATACAGACGAGTCCCGATACCCCGACTTGATACAAAGGAAAGATTACAAGCTCTCCACTCAATCCATCTCCTCACTCTCCCAACTCAAGAACACACCCATGCTTGCTTGGAGGGAGAAACAACTCACTGCCTAGAACACATCGTAGAGGAGACAACAGAGGGAACACTACTCTGTATCCTCCAACCACTAAAGAGCCAAAGCTAAAACAACCTCTAAAGCCTATTTTGACTCCACCAACCCTTGAAGTGCTCAAGTGGGCATGCAGCCCCTCAATCCTATTTATAGCCTTGGCTAACGGGTCTCCGCTCCGTTACGCCTGCTAAATCCAACGGCGCCCGCTCCCGCTTGTGCAGCCTCGCGAATTTCCCGATTCGCCCCTCCTGCACCTTCCGGGAAGCTTCCGCGCTCCTTGCCTCGCACGCCTCGCAACCACCTCGAGTCTACGTCATCTTCGACACATCCCGACCGTTCTGACCTCAGCGCCACTTGCGCCTAGTCCGGTCCACGTGTCTCGCCACGACTCCACCCGATGTCCTGCAGTCACACAGACAAGAAAACACGTCAAATAGCACCGCTCGATACATGAAAGCATAATCAACATCATACTTACCATGACGAAGTCCAAACCTGTCAAATCAAAGAATCAGCGTCCTAATCCCATATGACCAAGTTTGACCACAGTCCGACCGAGCCCGTTGCACCACGCAACGTCAGGGTCCGAACCACCCAAACCAAACTCGACTGACCTAAGCAACTGTCAATTACTCATCACTCACATGTGGTCACCTCCACATGGTTCATCAACATGTGTGTCTTCATGACCAGCTCCTAAGTTCCTAAGTAAAAGAACATCACATGCATTGGGTAGTAGCATATTCTCATGAGAAATAAGATATGCCCCTAGAAACGAAGTTACCTGATAGTTGAATTGTTGTGCGCGAGCTCGTGTGATTGGACCTTGCAAGTGTATAGGTTCAGATCCATTGGTCGTATGCATGGAAGTGATGTCCTCATCATCCTCCCCTTCTTGCATATGAGTCGTCCTCGACTCAAGTTCATCTTCTTCTCCCAACTATGGCTTCAAATCTGCAATATTAAATGTGGGGCTAACCCCGAATTCTGCAGGCAGATCAAGCTTATATGCATTATCATTAATCTTAGCTAACACCTTGAATGGACCATCAGCTCTAGGCATCAACTTATACTTTCGCAAATCAGGAAATCTATCTTTGCGCAAATGCAACCATACTAGATCACCAGGTTCAAAAGTTAAACTCTTTCTACCTTGACTACCAGCAATCTTATACTTAGCATTCATGCGCTCTATGTTTTCTTTAGTTGTTTCATGCAATTTAAGGACAAATTCAGCACGCTTCTTAGCATCTAAATTCACTTTTTCATAAATGGGGATAGGCAATAAATCAATAGGAGCACGAGGATTAAAGCCATATACTACCTGAAAAGGGCTCATCTTTGTGGTAGAGTGCAGCGATCTATTGTAAGCAAACTCTACATGAGGTAGACATTCTTCCCACATCTTCAAGTTTTTCTTCAAGATAGACCTCAACATAGTTGATAGCGTGCGGTTGACAACTTCAGTTTGTCCATCCGTTTGGGGGTGACAAGTAGTAGAAAATAGAAGCTTGGTACCCAATTTCGCCCACAATGTGCGCCAAACGTGACTCAAAAACTTCGCATCTCGATCTGAAACAATGGTATTGGGCACTCCATGTAGTCGAACAATCTCTCTGAAAAACAAATCAGCAACATTTGTAGCATCATCGCTCTTATGACAAGGTATAAAATGTGCCATTTTAGAAAATCTATCCACCACAACAAAAACACTATCTCTCCCCTTCTTTGTTCGAGCTAATCCTAAAACAATGTCCATTGAAATATCCTCCCAAGGAACGCTAGGTACAGGAAGAGGCATATATAAACCATGTGGATTAAGTTGGGACTTAGCTTTATTGCAGGTAGTGCAGCGAGATACATAGCGTTCAATGTCGCGCCTCATCCTTGGCCAATAGAAGTGTTCAGCGAGGATGTCCTCCGTCTTTTTGACGCCAAAATGACCCATTAGTCCTCCCCCATGTGCCTCCTGTAATAACAAAAGACGAACAGAGCTGGCTGGAACGCATAGTTTGTTAGCTCTAAATAAAAATCCATTATTGAAAACAAATTTATTCCAGCATCTACCATTTTTGCAATTGGACAGGGCATCTTTAAACTCATCATCAGAAGTGTATAGTTCTTGTATTGTCTCCAAACCAAAAATTCTACAATCAAGTTGAGACAATGTTGTATACCGTCTTGACAAAGCATCAGCAATCACATTTTCCTTCCCTTTTGATGAGGACATCACTTCTTCGGATACACACAACACTCCTCCATTCAAGGACCAATCACTAGAGCTCGCGCCCGACAATTGAATTTACAGGTGAGCTCGTTCCTAAGTACTTCTTTTTGTTCATTTGAGAATCGATTGCTACCTAATGATTTAATTATGATTAGGAACCATGGAGAGGACCTGGAAGTACTTGGAGAAGGGCTATGAGGCGCACAAGTCCAGCAAGGGCTGTCGAATCATGTTGGAGGCCCAACTCAAGCCGACTTCGAATCCAATTCGGAGTCCAGGACCAGGCCGCACTAAAATGGACGCCCAGATCGCATCCAGGCTCCATTTTGGATGTTCTACATATGGATGGAAAGATGAAAAGGCAACCTTTAAAATGGCTCTGGTCCCATCTCAAAATTCCTTTTGAGTCAACAGGAATCATCGAAACAAGTGGGCATTCAGAATCTGTCAGGGTGCTGCGCCACCGTCTTTTGGGCCGTTCGGCTTTGTATCATGTGGGAGCCCATTAGGGCGTGTCCAGGGGTTTTGCATGCCCCTCACTCCTCTATATCCAGCTGCCACCCCCACCATTAGGGGTTGGGTTTTGCTTAGATTATTCTGTCTTTGAATAGTTTCGCCGTTCATCGGTTTGTGAGACCCCAACTTTCGAGTGCTAAATCAATACATCTACAATTCAATTGTGTTCTTCCTTGTTCTTGCTTGTGTTCTTCGATTCGCAAGCGAGGATTATCCTTCTTGGCGAGGTCAACTGGGCTGCGCACGGTTGATAACCTGAGGAGACGTGGTGCTGCGATTGCGGGGTTCAGAACGTGTTGTTCGGAAGCCGGATCAAATTGTGTCGCACCGCCACCAAATTGAACATATCCAGAACTTGTTGGAAGATTGGGACCCCGTTCCTATCAAGTGGTAATCAGAGCTTCAGGTGTTCCTTCAGGTTCGAGTTTACCCTACCTTTGTTGTTTTCGGTTTCATCCTACAGTCCAAGAAAAAGCCCTACAAAAAAATTTGTAGTCATAGGTTGTTTCTTGTCCCAGATCTCATTTAACCTTTTGCACAATTTGATTTAAGAGTCTGTAGTGTTGATTTTGTGTCCTTAGTTGAGTTGTGTTGCTGGTTTAGGTCGTGTTTTGTTTCGGGTTGTCTTGCTTCCGCTACCTCTCATACAAACCCTAGCCGTCAACTTTTATTTTCCCACCCTCTGTTTTTGAGTCATCCATCGCATCTCGTGATCACCCAGCACCATCCCCCACCTTTCCCCGAGCTTCCGCCCCCAATTTCCACCAATTTCCTCCACCCGATTTCGTTTCGGCCTCCACAGCAACCATAACTCGGAGGCCCTCCTTCAAACGGTCGTAACTTTCTCATACTGACTCGAAATCAGGTGATTTTTTTTTTCAAATTGGCGAATTTATTTTGCCCAAATTCGGCCTGGAAAGTGCAATACTCGAGCTCCAAAATTTCATCACCGAATTTACAGCACATTCATCATTTTCTGTAGGCCACACCTTACATCAGATTGAGGTGAAACTTTGTGAGGTTCCTATTTCTGTGCTCTGCTTTGTGAAAAAAATAAAAGAAAAAAAGAAAAATTTTGGCACCTGGGCTTATAGTGCTGAGAGTGCTATCTGTGCCCAAAAAACCCGTGACAGAGCACAGTTTTAGGTGACAGAGCTTCATTTATTTTGTGCTTATGCTGAATTAAGTTTCTCATTGCCTGGCCATCTTTGTTGCTGTCTTTGGTTTACTATTCTGGTCTTGACTCCTTGTTCATCATATCATAACTGATATAGGACACATTTAGCCAGCAACTAGGACCAGTGCTTTAGACGTTTATTCAACATTACTATCTGTTATTGATTTGTGTTCCACTCACATATTTGGCCTGCCAAGCTCCATATACCTACTTCCGGATAGCACAGTTTTTGACCCTTGCAATCGACGGATCACACTCTCCAGGTATCCTTTGCCTTGCTTTGGTAAGAACACTAGTAAGAGCTTGGTAAGCCACTTCCTTTGCGGGTTCCCACTGCCCTTCCTTTGTAGTTGATAGGGATAATCCTTTTGTTTTCCCTATGTTTCCACTAACCATGGCAGGAGACGAAGGGGACAGGACACCGGGCGATTTCAACGAGTGTGTTAGTCACGCCCAGCTACAAGCTGCGCTCGACAAACAAAATGCTTCACTCACTAATCTCGGCGCGAGAATGGACACCATCGTCGCCGCCATTGCCCAGTTGAACACCACAGAAGGCATTGAGCGGGTGGAGCGGCGGATGGCTGACCTCACTGGTCGGATGGACACATTGGAGGCACGCCTGCCACCTGTCAATGACGGCCATCATCATGATGATGACACAGTGTATGATGCGGATGGCAACATTGATCAGCGGATGACACAAGATGCACGACTACGTCGGCGTCTTCAGCAAAACCGACATGGTATGGGAGGTAATAACCAGAACCGTCATGGTAACGACGACCCTTTTGCTAAAGTCAAGTTTACCATTCCATCTTTTTCTGGTCTTTAGGATGCTGAAATATATCTTGATGGGAGATGACGGTAGAGCAGAAGTTTAATTCTCACTTGGTTCCTGAACAACATAGAGTTAGACATGCTACTAGTGAGTTTAAGGACTTTGCTATTATCTGGTGGAATGAACTGGGTACCATGCGCTTACAACCTGATACATGGGAGCGGTTAAAAGAAGCTATGCGTAATCGTTTTGTTCCTCCCTCATATAAACGTGATCTGAGAAAAAAAATTGCAGCGCTTAGAACAAGGTGATAGTTCTGTTCAGGACTATTATGCTGAGCTTCAAAAGGGTATGGTGCGTTGTGGGGTTGATGAGGAAACGGAGGATAAGATTTGTCGTTTCTACGGGGGGTTACGGCGTGAAATTCAGGACATTGTTGATTATAAAGATTTTACTACTATCAACCAGTTGTTCCAGCTTGCTATGCTTGCAGAAAAAGAATTGCAGGGACGCAAGGAATCAGCGAAGGCAAGCACCGGACGACCTTTCTACACGCCGTGAACGAATACATCGACGGGATTGCACAAGTCTTCTTCAAGTTTTCGTTCTCCTCCACCACCTGTGAACAAGATTGCAGCAGTGCCACCGAAGCCACCTTCCACGACACGCCTTGCAGATTCTACAAACAATTCTTTGCAGGTTCCAGCCAAGAGTTCTTCTTCCGTGGCTTCAACGGGCCACTCCTCCGACATTCAGTGCCACCACTGCCATGGGCTTGGTCATGTGCAGAAGAATTGCTCTAGCCAACGGGCATACATTGCCACAGAAGATGGAGGCTACATCAGCACTTCGGATGTCGTGGAGGATGATGATGTTGCTGCTGCCTCGGACGACAATGGCGGTGGTGATGACGACTTGGTCCTTGGTGGGGCATCCACAGTGACGCTACGGAGCATCATTGTGCAGCGAGTCCTCAGCACACAGGTACAACAACCCGATAAGCTTCAACGCCATAATTTGTTTCAGACTTTCTTCGCAATCAAGAACCGGCGCGCACGTGTCATCATTGATGGAGGAAGCTGCAACAACTTGGTGAGTTCTGATTTGGTCAAGAAGCTTGGCTTGACCACGCGACCGCATCCACATCCATACCATATTCAGTAGTTAAATGACTCTGGAAAAGCTAAGGAAACGCAAACATGCCGAGTCCATTTTTCCATTGGTGGTTATGCTGATCATGTTGATTGTGATGTGGTTCCCATGCCAGCATGCTCTCTTTTATTGGGTCGACCTTGGGAATTTGATAATGATGCTTTACACCATGGTAGTAGTAACAAATACACTTTTATGCATAAGGGAAAGAAAGTTACTTTACTGCCTTTGACCCCAGTTGAGATTATAGAGGCCGATAGGGAGAGCTGCTGCTGCTAATGATACAAAGGAACTTGATAAATCTGAAAAACAGCAAGTAATCCATTTGAAAAATTCTGTTATGCTTGCCACAAAATCAGACCTTGCTGCAATTGATGATGTTAATGATACATGCTATGCTTTTGTGTGCAAAGATGCTTTATTTTCTCTTGATAATATGCCTTGCACTTTGCCTGCTCCTGTCACTAACGTTTTGCAGGAGTTTAGAGATGTTTTACCTGATGAGATACCTCCAGGACTTCCACCCATTCGAGGGATTGAGCACCAGATTGACTTGATCCCTGGAGCGAGTTTGCCAAATCGTGCGGCGTACAGGACCAATCTCGAAGAGACTAAGGAGATTCAGCGACAAGTCCAAGACCTTTTGGACCGTGGGTACGTACGTGAGAGCCTTAGTCCTTGTGCTGTTCCTGTTCTTTTGGTTCCCAAAAAAATGGTTCTTGGCGTGTGTAGATTGTAGAGCCATTAACAACATTACTATAAGGTATCGTCATCCTATTCCCAGGCTAGACGACATGCTTGATGAGTTGTGTGGTGCTATAATTTTCACAAAGATTGACTTGCGTAGTGGATACCACCAAATAAGAATGAAACTTGGTGATGAATGGAAAACTGCTTTTAAAAATAAGTTCGGCTTGTATGAGTGGTTAGTCATGCCTTTTGGTTTAACTAATGCACCTAGCACTTTCATGAGATTAATGAGCGAGGTTTTACGTCCTTTCATTGGCAAATTTGTGGTCGTTTACTTTGATAATATCTTGATTTATAGCAAGTCCATGGATGAACATTTGAATCACTTACGTGCTGTTTTTAATGCTTTGAGAGATGCACGTTTGTTTGGTAACCTTGAGAAGTGCACCTTTTGCACGGATCGAGTCTCTTTTCTTGGCTATGTTGTGACTCCACAGGGAATTGACGTTGATAGAGCCAAGGTGGAGGCGATATGGAGTTGGCCCATGCCCACGACGGTTTCCCAAGTGCGGAGTTTTCTTGGCCTTGCAGGATTTTACCGCCGCTTTGTCAAGGAATTCAGCACCATTGCGACACCGTTGATTGAGTCGACAAAGAAGGGCGTCATGTTCCATTGGGGGCCATCACAAGAGGAGTCCTTTAATCTTTTGAAGGACAAGCTTACACACGCACCATTGCTCCAACTTCCGGATTTTGGTAAGACTTTTGAGGCTGAATGTGATGCTAGCGGAATTGGTATTGGTGGTGTTTTGATGCAAGAAGGCAAACCTGTTGCCTACTTTAGTGAAAAATTGAATGGTCCTGCTCTTAATTATTCCACGTATGATAAAGAACTGTATGCTCTTGTTCGTTCTTTAGAGACGTGGCAACACTATTTATGGCCTAAAGAATTTGTCATTCATTCCGATCATGAATCACTTAAGCATATTCGTAGTCAAACCAATTTGAATCGTAGACATACTAAGTGGGTTGAATTTATTGAATCTTTTCCTTATGTCATTAAACACAAGAAAGGGAAGGATAATGTGATTGTTGATGCTTTGTCTCGACGCTATACCATGTTGTCTCAACTTGATTGTCGCATTTTTGGTCTTGAAACTATTAAAGCACAATATGCTTTTGATGTTGATTTTAAGGATGTGTTGTTGCATTGTAAAGAGGGACAAGCATGGAATAAATTCGTGATCAATGATGGGTTTTTATTTAGAGCTAACCGCCTATGCATTCCAGTTGGATCTGTTCATCTTTTGTTGTTGCAGGAGGCGCATGGAGGCGGTTTGATGGGACATTTTAGTGCTAAGAAGACAGAGGATGTTCTGGCCACACACTTCTTTTGGCCAAAGATGAGGCGAGATGTTGAGCGGTTTGTGGCTCGCTGCACTACTTGTCAAAAAGCTAAGTCTCGCTTGAATCCACATGGTTTATATATGTCTCTTCCTGTTCCTTCTATTCCGTGGGCACATATTTCTATGGACTTTGTTTTAGAATTGCCCAGGACTAAGAGGGGGAGGGATAGCATTTTTGTTGTTGTGGATCGCTTTTCTAAGATGGCTCACTTTATACCATGTCATAAAACCGATGATGTCGTTCATATTGCTGACCTCTTTTTCAAAGAGATAGTTCGTTTGCATGGTATGCCTTCTACTATTGTTTCAGATCGTGATGCCAAGTTCTTGAGTCACTTTTGGCTTACTCTATGGAACAAGTTGGGTACAAAGTTGTTGTTCTCTACAACATGTCACCCACAAACTGATGGCCAAACTGAGGTGGTGAACCGCACATTGTCTACCAAGTTGAGAGCTATTTTGAAGAATAATTTGAAGCTGTGGGAAGAGTGTTTGCCGCATGCTGAGTTCGCATATAATCGAGCGCAACACTCCACCACCAAGGTAAGTCCTTTTCAGGTAGTGTATGGATTCAATCCCCGTGCCCCTATTGATATTTTACCTTTGCCTACTAGTGAGAGAGTACATAATGATGCTAAGGAGCGTGCTGATTTTATTGTCAAAATGCATGAGACTACTAAGGCAAACATTGAAAAGATGAATGAAAAATATAGGATTACTGGTAGGAAAGGTAGAAAGAAAGTTAAACTTGAACCGGGTGATTTTGTTTGGTTGCACTTGAGAAAGGATAGATTTCCTGAGTTAAGAAAGTCAAAATTGATGCCTAGAGCTGCTGGTCCTTTTAAGATAGTTGAGAAGATAAATAATAATGCATATAAACTTGCGTTGCCTACTAGTTCAGAATTTGTCAGGGTGCTGCGCCACCGTCTTTTGGGCCGCTCGGCTTTGTATCGTGTGGGAGCCCATTAGGGCGCGTCCAGGGGTTTTGCACGCCCCTCGCTCCTCTATATCCAGCCACCACCCCCACCATTAGGGGTTGGGTTTTGCTTAGATTATTCTGTCTTTGAACAGTTTCGCCGTTCATCAGTTTGTGAGACCCCAACTTTCGAGTGCTAAATCAATACATCTGCAATTCAGTTGTGTTCTTCCCTGTTCTTGCTTGTGTTCTTCGATTCGCAGGCAAGGATTAGCCTTCTTGGCGAGGTCAACCGGGCTGCGCACGGTTGATAACCTGAGGAGACGTGGTGCTGCGATTGCGGGGTTCAGAACGTGTTGTTCGGAAGCCGGATCGAATTGTGTCGCGCCTCCACCAAATCAAACATATCCAGAACCTGTTGGAAGATCGGGACCCCATTCCTATCACATTTCTTGTGTTTTATGACATAAGGAAAAGATTCAATGAATTCAACCCAACGAGCATGTCTACGGTTCAGTTTAGTTTGACTTCTAATATGTTTCAATGATTAATGATCAGAATGGATAACAAATTCATTGGGCCATAAATAATGTTGCCATGTTTCTAAAGTTCGAACGAGAGCAAGTAATTCCTTGTCATAAGTAGAATAGTTCAAACTAGGCCCACTCAATTTTTCACTAAAATAAGCAACAGGTTTACCTTCTTGTATCAACACACCACCAATCCCAATTCCACTAGCATCACACTCAAGTTCAAAAGTCTTACCAAAGTCAGGAAGTTGGAGCAATGGTGCATTTGTGAGCTTTTCTTTGAGAAGGTTGAAAGCTTCTTCTTGCGCTTCACCCCATTTAAATGGAACACCTTTCTTTGTCAATTCATTAAGTGGTGCAGCGATGGTGCTAAAATCCTTCACAAAACGGCGATAGAATACCGCAAGTCCATGAAAACTCCACACTTGTGTGACCATCTGTGGTGTTGGCCAACTCTTTATAGCTTCAATCTTGGCTTCATCTACCTCAATTCCCTGCGGAGTAACAACATAGCCAAGAAAACAAACTCGATCGGTGCAAAAGGTGCACTTTTCGAGGTTACCAAACAAACGTGCATCTCTCAAAGCAATAAAAACAGCACGTAAGTGTTCAAGATGTTCATCTAGTAACTTGCTGTAAATCAATATATCATCAAAGTAAACTACCACAAATTTACCAATGAAAGCACGTAAAACTTCGTTCATTAATCTCATGAAAGTGCTAGGGGCATTAGTTAAACCAAAAGGCATCACTAGCCACTCATATAACCCGAACTTAGTTTTAAATGATGTCTTCCATTCATCTCTAAGTTTCATTCTAATTTGGTGGTACCCACTACGCAAGTCAACTTTAGAAAACATTGTAGAGCCACTTAATTCATCAAGCATGTCGTCTAACCTAGGAATAGGATGACGGTATCTAATGGTAATATTATTGATAGCTCTACAATCAACACACATACGCCATGATCCATCTTTTTTTTGGAACCAAAAGTACAGGAACAGCACATGGAATAAGGCTCTCACGTACGTACCCTTTGTCAAGCAAGTCTCGCACTTGACGCTCAATCTCCTTAGTCTCCTCCGGGTTGGTTCGGTATGGCGCGCGGTTGGGTAGGGAAGCTCCTGGGATCAAATCAATTTGATGTTCAATACCCCTAATTGGTGGCAGCCCTAGGGGTATCTCAGCAGGAAACACATCCTCAAACTCCTGCAAAAGGTTAGTGACAGCAGGGGGCAAAAACACAGGGAGATCCTCAAGTGAAAACAAAGCATCCTTGCACAAAAGAGCATAGCAAAAGGAATTATTCACTTCCAACTCATTCAAATCAGATTTGGTAGCTAATAAAACAGTCCCTTTCAGTTTAATTTCATTATTCCTAGCACTTGTTCCTTTTATGTCTTTCTTTTTGGATGGAAAACATTTTTTAGCTATAATTTGATTTTCACTCTTCTCTTTCTCCTTATTTACTCGTTCAGCACGTTCTAGTTCATCTTTTAAAATAGCTTCAGGTGACATTGGAAGTAAAACAATTTTCTTGCCCTTAAGCATGAGAGTATATTGATTAGTCCTACCATGATGTATAGCATCTTTATCATATTGACATGGTCTACCTAACAATAGAAAACATGCTTGCATAGGTACGACATCACAATCTGCATAATCTTGGTATGAACCAATAGAAAAATGAACTCTCACAATGCGAGTTACCTTCAGCTTACCACATAAATTAAACCATTGAATGTAGTAAGGACGAGGGTGCTGTTGTGTGGTCAAGGAAAGCTTCTCAACCATATCAATGCTAGCCAAATTGTTGCAACTTCCTCCATCAATAATCACACGACAAGAACGCTCATTGATCACAAACTTTGTTTGAAACAGATGGTGGCGTTTATTCTGTTCAGCACGCTCCACTTGAGCGCTAAGGACGCGCTTCACAATGATGCTCAAAAACTTATCACTTGCTTTAGCTCCAAGTTGTTCTTCATCATGTTCAGAGTCATCTTGCTCACCTGCAGGGTCAGTTTCAAGCAAGGCATGCTCTTCATCAATATCACTAGCTGAAGTATACTCACCATCTTCTCTAACAAGAAGTGCACGCTGATTTGGGCAATCTCTCATCATGTGCCCAAAACCTTTACAGTGATGGCATTGTATGTCTCGTGTTCTCCCAGTGGAAGCAACCGAAGTGGAACTCCTAGCTTGCTGGCTTGAAGTTGATTTGCTTGCGTTAGAGGCTCGGGATGTGGGAGTAGTGCTCGCTGGTCGCCCACGGATGGAGGAGTGTGGGGGACAGCTAGGAGTGGCAGGGGCAGCATGGGATGATGTCCTGCCCGAGGGCTGCGTCTGATTTTGTTTACCTGCAAAAGAAACTCCAAAGAGCCTCGGGAGCGAAGCTGTCTTCCCTGCACTTCACGTTCAGCTTTGCACGCAATATGGAACAAACGGGTAATAGAATTGTACTCCTTATAATCTAAAATATCCTGAATGTCCCTGTTAAGCCCTCC
Source organism: Dendrocalamus latiflorus (assembly GCA_017311315.1). Lineage (NCBI taxonomy): Eukaryota > Viridiplantae > Streptophyta > Magnoliopsida > Poales > Poaceae > Dendrocalamus > Dendrocalamus latiflorus. The sequence goes on along the minus strand of CM029668.1, from coordinate 28,654,710 downwards.
AAAAATCTAGCCATTTTAGCCTCCTCAGTTTCTTCTAACCCACAACGTAGACAACCGATTTGCAGTTCTTGATAGTACTCTTCTACGGTGTTTCTGCCTTGTTTTAAACATTGCAATTTATTCAGCAAATCACGAGAGTAATAGGAGGGCACAAATCTACGTCTCATAGTTCTCTTCAAGGCATCCCATGTTCTAGGTATGTATTGTTCATTGCGGCACAATTCATTCCACCAAATAGATGCAAAATCAGTGAACTCACTAGTAGCAGCCCTAACCCTTTTATTTTCTGGAAATTCATGGCATGAAAATTTTTGGTCTAAAGCTAACTCCCATGTGAGATAAGCATCAGGATCATATTTACCAGCAAAAGGAGGTATGGTGAACTAAATTTTACCAAGTGCATCATCATGATTTCGTACCTCATGGGGTGGCTCTCTTCTCATACCTTGGCGATTGAAGCGTCGTTGCAGATTTTCACGAACATTGTCAAAATTGACTCCACCCTCAGCTTCCGTATCAGCAACATATGGGCTCTCTTCATCTCTTACCTCATCAGCCCAAGAGCGAACAACAGATGGCTCACAGCGTGGTCGTGTAACACCGACGGCAGTGGGGGCAACAACAGGAGGTGAAGCTCTCTTGAGCTGCTCCAATCGAGCAGCAATCGCCGCAAGATCGTTGTTGGTGCGATCTAGAACCATCTCAAGACGCTCTGAATGTTTACTCAACAAGCGGGAAAATCTCTGCATGATATCTCCGAGAAATGCATCTTCCTCAACGTTGGACTTGCTATTCTCCCCTTGTGATTTTGAACCTGCCATCGTTAGTAGAAAACAAAGAACAAAACACAGTGTATATGTCCCTATTAACTACTAGGTTTTGGAGGCTCAAAAGTCACTCATACTCAAGCTTATACCAAGTTCTTACGAGCTCTTTACCTATGCAGCAAGGAAGTGGCACAACCGGTGGCTGGTTCGTGATACTCTCACTTGATGAATAGCCCAACGATTGCGAGGAAACGATACCTGCTGAGTTAGTAAGAAGTGGAGCTTGGAAGGCTTCAATATGGTAGCAAGGAATAGCAACAATCAAATCAATAATTACAAGTTGAATATCTGTTCAACGTACTAGTCGATGTTGCTGATCCAAGCCTAGTTGAGCAGAAACAATAGCTATTCTCAAAGATGGATGGGGCAGAGCTTCATATGACTTATATATACTCGTTAGAAATGTTTCGACGAGATCTACAACTTTCCAATTGAAGCAAAACCCAAATTCCAAAGGGAAGGCCAAGAAAAAGGGCAAAAACAGAAACCGAAAACTTGCGATGCGATTTTGGGGCTAAAGATGGCCGATTTTGAGGGTCTTAAAGGGCGACAAGTGCTTGCTTGTCATATTTTCAGATGCGCGCCGTCATTAGCTTTCCAAATACTAAAAGAACATCAAAAACGGACACCGTATGCAAAAGTTATGCCCGTTTTACTGAAGGTGTCTCGGAATTGGATTCCTACTCGGAGTAGAAACTGACTCAGGTTCAACTTGAAATTGCTATATCTTTTAAACCCGTGGACCAAACTTGATGAATTTTTGCCAGTTTTGGAGCAAATTTGACATGCTTATCAATTTTCGGAAAGGATGCGCTCTCTCTTTTTTTGTCACTTTTTTTCTTTTTTTTTGAGCAACCGACACCGACTAATTAGGGTTTCCCCTTTTGATTCCTGCTCCTTTCCAAAACGTCAAAACAGCGGCAAAAACAGGAGAAATTGGCAGCGGTAGCAGTTCAGCACACTGGAGGCTACCACGGCTGGGGTTTTGGGCTGCCGCGGTTGGAGTTTTGGCTGCACGGCAATGTTTGGTAATGGATGTGTGTGCCACGGCAAAGGAAGGAAGGCGGTAGTAGGATATCAAGACGCAAACTAGACAAAACTAGAACTAGAAATCAGCAACTAGACACGACGATGCAACCAAAAATTCAACAAGCGAATTACTGAAAAGAAAATTGCAAGGCACAGATTGGTTTGGGACAAGATGAACAAACCCTAATTATTTTTTAATTTTTTTTCGTGGCTTTCTGTGGACTGTAGGTAAAGAAAATTCTCACCGATCAACCTTGAGCTCTGATACCAATTGATGAGGCGATGGGGTCCCGATCTTTCTATGAGAAGGATAATTTCGATTGGCGATGATCAACTCTCATGATCCAGGCTACGAACGCATCACGTACGAACCAAACAATCACTGAACTAATCACCAAGTCGTTATCAACCGTGCCAAAAGCGCGGTTGACCTGACCACGAACGTCTATTCCTGCATGCAACCGAAGAACATGCAAGAACAAGATCAAAAGCAATCTGAAATTGCAAATATATAAATTGAGTTCACAAAGGTGGGATTCCGCTGAGGTTTTTTATGGTTGGTCTAGTCGACACAAGCGAAGAACAAGAGTTTTCACAATGGAAAAACTAAGCAAACGAAATCCAGGGAAACTAGAAGGGTGCAGCCTCCTTAAATAGGCGTGGGAAAGCCGCACAAAACTAAACAAAGTGGGGTGGTACTATTCATGGTACTGTTCATATGAATAGTAATCCGTGAATAGTACGGGCCTGATGAGGGGGTCGCCTCTCCTTAGGGCACAAGCATTACAAGGCCCGAGTTGGCCCAAACAGATGATGTAGCATCTTCTTTGATTGATTGTGATGTGCACAGGAGGAATTTGCAGATGAGGACAGCTCCATTGGAAAGAGGACGAGAAAAGCTTTCCATCGAGTACTCATGGGCCTCAAACGGACTCCATATGTGAAAGTTATGCATGTTTGAAGTTGGTGCTGTCTTCGGAGGCCGAACTGAATCGCACATGTGTGTCTTCATGATCAGCTCCTAAGTTCCTAAGTAAAAGAACATCACATGCATTAGGTAGTAGCATATTCTCATGAGAAATAAGATATGCTCCTAGAAACGAAGTTACCTGATAGTTCAATTGTTGTGCACGAGCTCGTGTGATTGGACCTTGCAAGTGTATAGGTTCAGATCCATTGGTCGTATGCATGGAAGTGATGTCCTCATCAATCTCCGCTAGAGGGAATGAGGATGGCACCGTGTTTGGATGGGCTAGAAAATAATGCCGGAGCTTTCTCAAGGCCATGACTACCGCGTATGCCAACTTCTCCAGCTTCGTATACCGCGTCTTGGCGCCTTGGAGGGCTTCAGAGACGAAGTATACGGGGCGTTGAAGGGCGCCCTCCTCAAGGACAAGAACGACACTAACCGCTGTTGTTGTAGCAGCGAGGTAAAGTAGGAGGGGAGCCTCTGGCGCTGGGGCGACCAAAGTGGGGAGGCTTGCGAGGTGCCTCTTTTGGTCGTCGAAGGCCTTCGCGCAGTCGTCATCACAGTGGAACCTGTCGCATCTGCGAAGGGTCTTGAAGAATGGCAGGCCCCGCTCCGCTGCCCTAGATAGGAAGCGGCTCAGTGCGGCCGGCGAGCCTCTGGACCTCTGATGAGGACATCACTGACACACATTCACCTCCAGTGGCACACACACCTATAGTTGAGTCTTTTAAAATTCAAGAGTCAGCTAGTATACAAGGTCCAATAACACGAGCGCGTGCACGTCGCCTTGGACAACAGGTGAATTCGTTTCTTGGGCAAATTAATTTTTTAATTACAGAACAAATGATATTACCTAATAAATATTGTTTACTTGTTACTACATCTGAAGGAATTTTCGGAGAAGTTGTTGATCAAGATTTGGCTAAGGCCCGACTCCGATTGTGAGTGACTGAGTCCTTTGATTGCTGACAAATATCTCTAATTCTCAACATTATGGAGGCCAGTTGGTAACGTTTTAGCATGCATAATACAAATAGATGGAAATATAATTAAGTCTACTTTCACCTCCAACAAACGGCTTGTCAATTGGACTTCCCAATAAAGAGTTATGACTGTTTTAGTAAGGGCTGCACAGAAGACGAAAGGACATGCGAACAGATAGTTGGAATTCCCAGCTTCATGAAGGCCAACCTGCAATGATTTAGCATGCATAATATATATGGATGGAAAGATAATTAAGTCTACTTTATCCTCCAATAAACGGCTAGTCATTTGGACTTCCCAATAAAAAGTTATGACTGTTTTAGTAAGGGCTGCACAGAAGACGAAAAGACGCGCGAACAGACTGTTGGATGACCTTTGGGCTGGTTTATCTTCATGTTTTTTTTCAAGAACTTTCACACCGAACTAGGAGGGTTGTTCCTAGTATAAATACCCCTAATGTTTCTACTAAAGGTAGACTTGATTCTTGTTTGCATGTTTGCTACTAGCTACTGTAAAACAATTAGGTCTCATCAATATTTCATCTTGGAGTGAAACTCTTCCACTGTTGCTCTTGCGTCTTCTCTTGGATTTGCTAGAGCCGTTCTTCGTGAACAGGCCAATTGTGTTTGACACGGTTGGTAACCAATCGAGAAGCGGTGTAGCGATTGCGAGGTTGCTGGTCACGATCGGATCGTGGTTAGCCTCCCCTTCGTCAACGTCGCAACTCAAGTTATCGGATTTCTCCTACGACGGAAGATCGGGCCAACTCACATGCACGCATCTTAAATCAAGGCGTGTGCATATCAGGTGGTATTAGAGCCTACGTTGCCGGTAGGAATTCATCTATCCCCTAGTTTTGTTTGATTAATTTTTGTTTACCTAAAGTCCAAAAAATTAGCCCCACAAAATATTCAAGTCCTAGCCCGTTGTTTGCTTTCAATCTGTTAGTTTCAGTTTGCTTAATTGAATTTTCGTCCGTACTAGTCGAGTCTAGTTGTTGATCATTATCTTTGTTGAGCCAAAAAAATCCTAAAAAAAGAGAGAGAGTTCTTGATATCCACACCCAAAAACCATACACCACCTAAAAACAGTCTCTGCCCTGTTTCTGCCTTCTCTGCGCAGCCGACACCAAACAATTCATATCTTTCAATCCAGATGTCCAAATGCATCCAAACCACTTTTTTTAGCTTCCCAACTCAAAATTCCACTTTCGTTAAAAATTTGGTAGTGATTGGATCAGTATTATGAAATTTGCACGTGTTGCAAGTTATGTAACTGCTGCTGTCTTTTCAGGATCGACCTCTACTTAAGATTTCCATACACGGCTGAGTTGCAATCTGGTATTGGTGCAAAAAAAAGGCGAAAGTAAAAAAACAACAAAAAAAAGATTGAGGTTAGACAAAAAAAAGGGCCATAAAAAATTGCAGACCAATTACCGATTTGCTGTCCAATTGGGTGTTGATCTGAAATTCAGCTAGCTATATTTGATCCTTCATATTCTAAAGTTGCATATATTGATCACATTGTTTGTGTACACTCATATATACTTGACCATAGCCTATATCATCCTTGTTTGATCAACAACTTAGGCTAAAAGCTAGTTACGAACTGTTATTCAATTTGTGCAATTTCTGAAATTACTGATTGCTTACTCCTTTGCTACAATTTTTTATCCCTGCCTATAACCTTACAAATTTGCCATTGATCACGTGTTCTGGTACCTTGCAATCGCTTTACTGACTTCTGTTTGAAAGTTACCACGAACCAGCAGCACATGAGCAATCTTTGAGAAGGGTAAGAGCTTCTGTTGGTAAGATTTGTGAAAGTTGAGAGTAGTTCACATAAGTATTTAGTTTGTTAGTTCTTTTTGTTTTCTTCTAACCATGGAAGGGACAAGAAGTTCTCGTGATGGATCTCGTGATGGTTCGTTTCATGGTGTGGATGAAGGTGATGGTGTAGACAAACCCCAAGCAATGCCACTATCACCTCGGTCTCAAGCTTTGATGGATGCATTTGCTGGCACTTTTGAGCAGATGTTTTCCGATCAAGTACTTGTTCGGCTGGATGGTATGGAGAATCGTATTGGAGGAATTGAAGTACGACTTGAGCACATTGAGCATACTCCCCCAAGACAGCACCCACCACCGCGAGGCCCTCGAGATCGAGTTGGAGCAAATCACAATGCTGCTGCTGCCCTTCTCCAACCACGGGCAAATTTGAATGCCGCATTTCAGCATGCTGCCCATGACGAGGAGAATGGCAACTATATGGCTGATAATGGAGAAGACCTTGATTTTGACCGTGATCGGCAGCATCTTGGGCATAATCATCGAGGAAGGGGCGGTAATGGAGGACATGCGCCTCATCGTCACGAGGGAAGAAGAGATGATGGCTTGGGTAAGATTAAATTTGTTGTTCCTTCCTTTGATGGTAAATATAACCCTGAAGCATATCTTGAATGGGAACTACTAGTAGAACAAAAGTTCAGTTGTCATGACTTTCCTGAAAATAGAAGAGTATGTGCTGCTACTAGTGAGTTTACAACTTATGCTTCTATTTGGTGGAGTCAATTTAAAAGAAGGGATGATGCACCTCGCACATGGGATGAGTTGAAAAGGGTAATGAGATCTAGATTTGTTCCATCTTATTTTGAGCGTGATGTGATTAATAAGTTAAAAAGATTGAATCAAGGTAGTAAGTCTGTCGAGGAATACTATCAAGAACTGCAAATTGGCATGATCCGTGCTAATATAGAGGAGCAAGAAAACACGAAGATGGCCAGGTTTCTTGGTGGGCTAAATAAGGAGATTCAGAATATACTTGATTTTTATCATTACAATTCTTTGAATGAGCTGTTCCATTTTGCTTGTAAGGCTGAAAAGCAGGTGCATGATCAGAGGCAAAGCTACACCAGGATGAACCGCAACTATTCCAGCTCCTCCATACCATAGAAACCTTCCAGTACACAGTCCAAGAAGCCCATAAACGGTTCGGGACACAACACAATGTCACCCAGCCATGAGCAATCAGCAAGGCGTCCTAATTCTTCAGCACATAGGCCTACTGATTTAAAGAAGACGGTTGCTGTCCTAGCCACAAGTTCATCATCCATAGCTTCTACAGGAAGAACCAGAGAGATAGAATGCTTCAAATGCAAGGGGAAGGGGCATTACATGCGTGATTGCCCAAATCAACGAGCTCTTATTATTCGGGAAGATGGAGAGTACACATCGGCAAGCGACGTAGAGGAAGAATAATCTGACCACGAGGAGCAACATAACATTTCAGGGTCTGATTCAGAGGAGATCACCTATGATACAAACCATGCAAACCTTGTCATTTTCATGTTCTTAGCTCACAGATGGAAAAGGCAGAGAGAGGACAGCGTCACAATTTATTCCAATCAAAATTTGTGATCAAAGAGCACTCATGCAAGGTGATAATTGATGGCGGAAGCTGTAACAACATTGCAAGTTCAGAGATGGTTGAGAAGCTTGGCTTGAGTACATATGCTCACCCGCAGCCATACTACATCCAGTGGCTCAATTCATGTGGGAAACTGAAGGTAACTGCTATGGTAAGAGTGCCTTTTGCTGTTGGTAGCTATTCTGACTTTGTGGATTGTGATGTGGTACCGATGCAAGCGTGTGCATTACTTCTTGGGAGGCCATGGCAGTATGACAAAGACACAGTTCACTATGGGCGTTCCAACAAGTACTCGTTTATGCACAAGGGGAAAAAGGTTTCATTAGTTCCAATGACACCAGAAGAAATAGTCAAGGATGATTTAGATAAGGCTGAGCGTAAGAGAAAGGAAAGAGAGATGAGCAACACCCACAACAAGGAGAACGAGCCACAAGCCCAAATTGAGAGAAAATAAGAAAGAGAGTGACAAGAAAAGAGACATACAACTAAAGAGACAGGTTCTATTAGCCACAAAGAGTGAGATGCGAGAATTAGAAACACAATCCCAGGAGTGTTATGCACTTGTGTGTAAGAATGTTATCTTTTCCACTAATGTTTTGCCCTCTACTTTGCCCGTTTCGATTATTTCTTTGTTGCAGGATTTCGCGGATGTTTTTCCAGGTGAGATCCCAGTGGGGCTACCACCAATGCGAGGAATAGAGCACCAAATTGACTTGATCCCAGGGGCATCCTTGCCTAACCGTCCTCCATACCGCACCAATCCTGAGGAGACAAAAGAAATTCTGCGGCAAGTGCAAGAGCTTCTTGAAAAAGGGTACGTGTGTGAGAGCTTAAGTCCATGTGTTGTTCCTGTATTACTTGTGCCAAAGAAAGATGGATCATGGAGGATGTGTATAGATTGCAGAGCTATTAACAATATTACTATTCGATATTGTCATCCTATCCCTAGGTTAGATGATATGCTTGATGAATTGAGTGGCTCTACTATTTTTCCTAAAGTTGACTTGCGTAGTGGTTACCACCAAATCAGAATGAAACTAGGTGATGAATGGAAAACTGCATTTAAGACTAAATTTGGATTGTATGAGTGGTTGGTTCTGCCATTTGGCCTTACTAATGCACCTAGTACGTTTATGCGCTTAATGAATGAAGTATTGAGAGCTTTTATCGGAAAATTTGTGGTGGTTTACTTTGATGATATTTTAATTTATAGCAAGGCTTTGGATGAACATTTAGAACATTTGCGCCAAGTTTTTACTGCTTTGAGAGAGGCGCGCTTGTTTGGTAACCTTGATAAGTGCACATTTTGCACAGATCGAGTTGTGTTTCTTGGTTTTGTTGTTACTGCACAGGGAATTGAAGTGGATGAACAGAAGGTAGAAGCTATACGAGCATGGCCTACACCTACAAAAGTCGCACAAGTGCGGAGTTTTCATGGACTCACTGGTTTCTACCGCCGATTTGTGAAGGATTTTAGCACACTTGATGCCCCACTCAATGAGTTGACCAAGAAGAATGTGCCATTCAAGTGGGGAAAAGCACAAGAGGATGCCTTCAACATGCTGAAAGATAAGTTAACTAAAGCACCACTTCTACAACTTCCTGATTTTGATAAGGCTTTTGAGATAGAATGTGATGCTAGTGGTATTGGGATTGGAGGTGTTCTCATGCAAGATAGAAAGCCCATTGCTTATTTAAGTGAAAAGCTTAGTGGTCCAACTTTAAACTACTCAACATATGACAAAGAATTATATGCCTTGGTTAGAGTATTAGAAACGTGGCAACACTATCTCTGGCCAAAAGAATTTATCATTCATTCGGATCATGAATCACTAAAGCATATGCATAGCCAAAGTAAGTTGAACCGTAGGCATTCTAAGTGGATAGAATTTATTGAGACTTTTCCATACGTTGTGAAACATAAGAAAGGAAAAGAGAATATAGTGGCTGACACATTGTCTAGACGGTATACGCTGTTGTCCCAACTTGATTATAAAATTCTTGGTTTAGAAAGTTTAAAAGAACTATATGCTACTGATTTGGATTTTAGAGACATTTATGCTAATTGCAAGGAAGGGAGATGTTGGGATAAATATGTGCTAAATGACGGCTATTTATTTAGAGCTAATAGACTTTGTGTTCCTGTGAGTTCTGTTCGTCTTTTGTTGTTGCTGGAGGCACATGGAGGTGGTTTGATGGGACATTTTGGTATTCACAAAACTGAGGACGTGTTGGCCACGCATTTCTATTGGCCAAAGATGAGGCGCGACGTTGAGCGCTACGTGGGGAGATGTACTACTTGTCAAACAGTTTAGTCTCGCTTAAACCCATATGGTTTATATACGCCTCTTCCTATTCCAAAAGTACCTTGGGATGATATTTCTATAGATTTTGTGCTAGGATTACCAAGGACTAAGAGGGGAAGGGACAGTATTTTTGTTGTCGTTGATAGGTTTTCTAAAGTGGCTCATTTTATACTTTGTCATAAGAGCGATGATGCTACCCATATTGCTGATTTATTTTTCAGGGAAATTGTACGTTTGCATGGAGTACCGAGGACAATTGTTTCAGCCGTGACGCCAAGTTTTTAAGCCACTTTTCGAAGACGCTTTGGGGAAAGCTTGGAACGAAGTTACTATTTTCAACTACTTGTCATCCTCAAACTGACGGGCAAACCGAAGTCGTCAACCGCACACATGGTACCATGCTACGGGCTATACTCAAGAAGAATTTGAAGCTTTGGGAGGAATGCTTGCCACACATTGAATTTGCCTACAACCAGGTTGTGCATTCTACTACGAAGTTTTGTCCATTTGAGATCGTCTATGGATTCAAGCCTACTGCTCCAATTGATTTGCTACCTTTGCCACCTTCGGAAAGAGGTAATCTTGATGCTGAGAAGCGTGCCGAGATGATTCATAAGATACATGAGGCAACCAAAGTGAATATTGAGAAGATGCAAGCTCAATACAAGAAGCACGCAGATAAGGGCAAGAAGGAGATGGTTTTCGATGCAGGCGACCTAGTTTGGTTACATTTGCGTAAGGATCATTTTCTAGAACGGCGCAAGTCCAAAATAATGCCGCGAGGTGATGGACCATTTAAAGTGCTTACAAAGATCAACAACAATGCCTATAAGTTGGAGCTACCCGAGGAATATGGAGTGAGTAATACATTCAATGTTACTGATTTATCTCCATATTTGGGAGACGAAGATGAGCCAGAGTCGAGGTCGACTCCTTCTCAAGAAGGGGAGAATGATGAGGACATCACTGACACACATTCACCTCCAGTGGCACACACACCTATAGTTGAGTCTTCTAAAATTCAAGAGTCAGCTAGTATACAAGGTCCAATAACACGAGCGCGTGCACGTCGCCTTGGACAACAGGTGAATTCATTTCTTGGGCAAATTAATTATTTAATTACAGAACAAATGATATTACCTAATAAATATTGTTTACTTGTTACTACATGTGAAGGAATATTTGGAGAAGTTGTTGATCAAGATTTGGCTAAGGCTCGACTCCGATTGTGAGTGGCTGAGTCCTTTGATTGCTGACAAATACCTCTAATTCTCAACATCATGGAGGCCAGTTGGTAATGTTTCAGCATGCATAATACAAATGGATGGAAATATAATTAAGTCTACTTTCATGTCCAACAAACGGCTTGTCATTTGGACTTCCCAATAAAGAGTTATGACTGTTTTAGTAAGGGCTGCACAGAAGATGAAAGGACACGCGAACAAATTGTTGGAATTCTCAGCATCATGAAGGCCAACCTGTAACGTTTTAGCATGCATAATATATATGTATGGAAAGATAATTAAGTCTACTTTCACCTCTAACAAACGGCTTGTCATTTGGACTTGAGCTGCACAGAAGACGAAAGGACGTGCGAACAGGCTGTTGGATGACCTTTGGGCTGGCTTATCTTCAAGTTTTTTCTCAAGAACTTTCACACCTAACTAGGAGGGTTGTTCCTAGTATAAATACCCCTAATGTTTCTACTAAAGGTAGACTTGATTCTTGTTTGCATGTTTGCTACTAGCTACTGTAAAACAATTGAGTTTCATCAATATTTCATCTTGGATTGAAACTCTTCCACTGTTGCTCTTGCGTCTTCTCTTGGATTTGCTAGAGCCGTTCTTCATGAACAGGCCAATTGTGTTTGACACGGTTGCGAGGTTGCTGGTCACGATCGGATCGTGGTTAGCCTCCCCTTCATCAACGTCGCAACTCAAGTTATCGGATTTCTCCTGCGACAGAAGATCGGGCCAACTCACATGCACGCATCTTAAATTGAGGCGTGTGCATATCAACCTCCCTTGTCGTCTTAGGTGGCTCCATAGCGAGGATCGCGTCGACTTTATAGTGGTTCGCCTGGATGCCATACCCGGACATGAGGAAGCCCAGGAGCTTGCCTGCTTGCACGCCGAAGACACACTTGTCTAGATTAAGGTTGATGCCTGCTCTCTTGAGGTTGTCGAAGGTTTCTTGGAGATCCTGGCTGTGGGAAGCGAGCTGGCTAGTTTTGATGACCACATCGTCGACGTAAGCCTCCACGTTCCTCTCGAGCTGGAGGGCCAGCACTAGTGTGATGAGGCGGGTGAATGTGGCCCCCGCATTCTTCAAGCCGAAGGGCATCCTGATGAAGCAGTATGTCCCAATTGGCGTGATGAAGCTGGTCTTGTCCTCGTCGTCCTTGGCCATGTAGATCTGGTGGTAGCCGGAGTATGCATCCAGGAAGCTCATGAGCTTGCATCCCGCGGTGGCATCCACCAGCTGATCTATGCGCGGCAAGGGGTAGTTGTCCTTCAGGCACACCTTGTCAAGAACGGTGAAGTCGATGCACATACGCCAAGCGTCGCTGGCCTTTTTTACCAGCACCGGGTTGGCAAGCCAGTCCAAATGTTGGACCTCGCGGATGACTCCATCCTGGAGAAGCTTCGCTACCTCCACCTTAGCTGCTTGCTGCCGGTCGATGGACATGTGCCGAAGCCTCTGCTTGACCGGTTTAGCCTCAGGACGGACCGCCAGGTTGTGCTTGATGAGGGCGCGGTCCACGCCCTTAATGTCTTCTAGGGACCATGCAAAACATATGCGTTGTCCCAGAGAACCCTGAGCAAGTCTTGCTCCACCTCCCGGGGGTGTAACATCCTAAAATTTGAATGTTTGAAAATTTGGAAGAATTTAAAATTTTTTCTCTACATCTTAATGGTATTTGATATTTTTGTCGAAATCTTATTTGGGTTTTCCTGAGATTTGCCCTGAGCAAGTAATAACTAGAAATAAATCTTGAGCACAAAATAGCAATCATAAAAAGAAATAAAATGGGTGAGTTCAAACCCTGAGAAAGTAATTCAAAAATTTAATTATAGGATCCAAACATGGTGTATAAATTAGTTAAAGGGGATTAGCTGAATTAAAAATACAACATATATATACACACACACACATACATAAACTATGCAACTAAATACTAGTGTTAACATTAGAGTTGCAATTTAACAAAAGGAGTTTTGGACACCAAGCTCAAGTAATTAAAAAAACTTAGAATGCTAGCATTTTCCTTACCCTCTCTCATTTCCTTCACTGCCAGTGGCCCCCTTTTCTTTTCCTCTCTTCCCTCCTCCCTCTCTTTCTCCCATTCTCCCACTGCCGACTGGACCCGGCCCCTGCGCCCGCTTTCCTCTCTCTTCCTCCTTCCCCACTCGTCCGCTTTCTCTATTCTTCCGCAGCGCCTGCGTCACCCGACCCCGCTCGTCCTGTGCGTCGTCGCCCCCGCAACAGCAACGTCGCCTCAACCCCGTCGCCGACCTGCCCCCGTCGCATCCCCGCCTGCGAGCGCACGCTGCCCACGCTCGCTCCCGTCGCCTCAACGCCATGCCGTCGCCCACACCAGGTCCTGCTCTCGGGTCGCCGGCTGCAGTGCCCCACAACGCCCCCCTCCCGCGCTATAAAACAGTCGCCTGGCTCCCCCAATTCCCCCACACGCCCTCCCTCTTCCCCCTAGCTCTTCCCCTTCCTCCCCCACGTCTTCTTCCTCTGTCGCCATGAGCTTCCCGACTGCCTCCCCACCGTTCCCGGCTCCCCAACCCCCTCGCTGGGAAACTCCCATGTCATCTCGTGCGCCAGGGCCTTCTCTCCACTCCCGCTCACCCGATTGGAAAAGCCCGGACCGAGCTCGCCGGAATTTCACTTCTCCCCATTACCGGCCGCCGCCGCCACCACCGGCGCCATTGCTCCCTGAAGGCTTGCCCGGCCGATTCCGCGCTCTGGGAGCATCTAGGCGAGCTCCTGAACTCCCTGCAATGGCCGGCCGACGAATTTCCCCACCAGTGCGACCTCTCCACGGTGACCTCCTCCGCACCGCCGCCGTGCACGTCGCCGGCCCACCTCGACTCCCCTCCAGCCAAGTCATCGCCCTTGGTGAGTTCCCTCCAGCCCCTGCAAGCTCATGCCCACCCGAGTTATACCCTCCACCCTCTCCGGCGCTGGCTCCCCGTAGCCACCCCGCCGCCGGCCATTTCGAGCTACCGCCCGCCTGCCCCGCCGCCGCTCCGGCTAATTAGCCGCCACACATAACTTCCCCACCCGCTATACGCCCCATTTTGGCGTTCGGCAACGTCCCTTCGGTCGCCGCCCGCCGCCGGCAAGGCTGCTCTCCGGCCGGCCCGACATCCTCTGTTTTGACCACGCCAATCCCTAGCTCTTCTATTTCTCTGCTCCGGCATAGTCAGCCCAGGCCAAAGGCCCACTTGGCTAGCTCAGCGCGCGGTAAGAACTAGCAGCCCAGGACCCGGGTTCTAGTCCAGCCAGCAGCAACCTCTTCCGCCCATTTTTAATTTAATTTTTGTACCCCATTTTAATTGGTAAAAATTATGGAAAAATCAGGGAATAGTAAAAGGAATGTAATGAATTTGATTAAGATACAAAACAAGGTTATTTGAGATTTAAATAATAGATTAAATGTTATAAGTAACTAAAGTAGTTGGGAACATTTAGCTAAAAATAAAAATCTAAGTTTTAATTATAGGAATAAAAAAAAGATGACTTTGACTAATTATCCAAAATGTCATAAAGATTTTAGATATCATGTTTAGCTATAAAAGTAAAGCTCTAAATTAAAGATTACCCTTGATTGTAAATGAAATATAACACCTAACATTAAAGTGTCGCCATCAAAACATAGAAGTATTTGCATATAAGTGATTAATTGGCTAGTTAATAAAATAAGTAGGAGGTGAAATAGGAGCTTAGGTTCGACTAACATTTCACATGAAATAAATAAATGACATATTTCCTAAAGACTCGAATTCCCAAGATTAATTATGGAACTAAAGTGCAAATATGAATTTAAACTAAAAATATGTTGTTAAATAAATTAGGGATAAGCCAAATTATAAAATAGTTATGTCCCTTCTGCTAATACTCACACCTTTTAAGTAATTCTAAAAAATGTTGAACCATATCTATATATGTAAAAGAAAATAATCAGAGGAATGTGGAGGGTATGTATGCAGTCCACTAGTAAACATATTACTAAATATTTTTGCATTCACCCTAAACCCTATTAGAAATGTAGATATCCTCATTGCCATACTACCGATCATGAAATCTTAAACGACAGCCTTAAATTAGTAACGATGATGAAACGTAATCCTATGTATCATGCTTCATCGGCCATAAATAAATTAAGGTTAACATATGACCAATGCTAAGGAATAAAATATCAATACCAGAAAAACATTCCACAGCACCTCCAGATCAAAATGTCATAATAGTATACAGTTACAAAAATATACTAACCCTAGGCTATCATACATTAAAATGACCTAACCAATATATGTAAACACTCCGAAGTAGATGTTTAACCAATAACACGGTTGATTAAGGTCACACAAAATGCTACATATCAAATTACTAGTAATATGAGTTAACCCGATAAGATAAACTTCGTATACATCGCATATATAGTATAAGCCCTAAATATTAACGTTCGACAAAATAATACCCACCTAGATTTGTACACCGACTCACAGATCTAACCTAACTCATATAACTCCCTTGATAAATACAAAATTAATAAAAGAGATTATTAATAAAAAAAGATCGAGTCATCGTATCCTACCACCGACCTTGCCTCAAACCACCCGAATCACCCATTAACTCATAATAAAACTAAATTGAGTTTACTTGGAGTTATTTAGATCTTTTGAGTTATTTGCCTTTATTTGAATTCAGTTGCTGCACGTAATTAGAAATTGGAGTCCGGAAGAATCAATGGATCAAGTGAGATCAAGATCAAGGTGAAGATAAAGACCAACGACGAGAAAGCCTTGAGTGAGCTCAAGACCGCGGTAAACCGCGCCAGGCGAGTCAATACTTTGATCATGTTGAACCTACATTTTCTGCAAATTATTTTTGTTTAAATTATCAAATTGCATGCTGTTATTTTATATGCAAATACATGGTTAATTGATTCTAGTTATATGCCCAATTGCTTGTCTTGAATAATATTACACATCCTTTGGATTACTTGATTATGTGAACTTTGTCGCCCTAGCAAAATTACAATAGTAACCTTTCAAAAATAAGTCCGTAATTATATGCCATGCTTAGTGTTGCTTAGATACTCATGGGCGTGAGAACTCCCAAGCATCACTTTTTAATCCTGAGAAAAATTGGTTGGGCAGTCATGGTGGTAATGACTGGTGTATGTTGGATATGGTTATTTTATATTCCCAAAAACCTCAAGTTGCTTATGTATCTGGGCGGATGGTTTGGGGGTATGGTGCAAGGGTGCACGAGAGTGTGGTTTGTGGCAGAACCGCCCAGATACCCTAAGGACTGAATCTTGTCATGACCTCCTGTGTAAAACAAGTGCAACCACAAGTCTGTAAAGTACAACTTGGCTTAGTAGATTTACCGGACCATGAAAGTCATCATCATAGGTGGAGGTGATGAGGTAGTGCAAGCGGCAGTCTGGGTGACGGCTTGAACGGGACACTCGTGGAGGGTGAAGTTCTTCTGCGGCGTGCTAGCAAGGTGAAGTATCCAGCTGCTAGGCGCATAGGAGGGGAACTCCCGCACAACCTATGAGACCTGCCGCAAGCGGGACAAGCTCATAGGGGTGAGATGACGGAAGCGGCGAGGTACTTTGAGCGGTTACTGTGATGGTTGGCTCAACCGCATGACTAAGGAATCGTATGGGACAACGAGTAAACTGTCTCTTGTGGGTAAAGTGTGCAAACTCTGCAGAGTCAAAACTATTCGAATAGCCGTGCCCACGGTCAAGGGCGGACATGGGAACTTAACCAGATATAGTTCTATTTCAAAATGCTTTATGAATGGGATTGAAAAAGTGGAGGGCAGTGGAAAGCCCTGATTGGTGTTGTCCTGGGTGTCGTCCCAGTGGTAAGTTAAGCGGCTATAACGCTGAAAGATGTTATACGGTGTGATGCCGTATGTATGGAAAAATTATGGTGATATTAGGCATATGGTGTGATGCCATATGTATGGAAAATCATGTTAATATTCCTTGAACATTATGTTTTGTTCCAAAGCTGCTAGGTCTCAGGAAATTTTATGTATTGTATTTCAAATAGTAGCATTTCTATTCCTGCAAAATAAAATATGGAAAGAATAAGTAGGGTCGTGAGTAAAGGAAATAGATGTTTGTAGTGTACACATAAAGGTATTGGTGGATTCATGTCGATCATAAATAGGAAATGATAGTGTGGGTTCTAGGAGAAATAAATTGGTGGAGTCTAGCTGAATAGATAGGCTAAATAGATGATCTAATTGAATTTTCGGGAATTTGGAGGAGTAATACAAGTATTGGATTATAGTTCCTGACTAGTGATTTACTTGGTGGGAGAATACTAGTGGATCGTAGAATTAATCAATGATATTCTTGGTGGATATATAATGGTGAATCGTAGAATTGATCAATGATATTCTTGGTGGATATATAATATTGAATCGTAGGTTTGATCAATGATGTTCTTGGTGGATTTGAATCAATAATAAAAAGGATTGGATTATTAGAAAATCTTGATGAGAATGTTCGGTGGATTAATTAGGTGGTGTCACTCGCTGTTTGGAGTTTTAGACAGCAATCAATATAGAAAGTATATGATCGGTGGATTAATTAAATGATGTCAGTCGCTGTTTGGAGTTTTAGACAGCAATCAATATAGAAAGTATATGATCGGTGGATTAATTAAATGATGTCAGTCGCTGTTTGGAGTTTTAGACAGCAATCAATATAGAAAGTATATGTTCGGTGGATTAATTAAATGATGCCAGTCGCTGTTTGGAGTCTTAGACAGCAATCAGTATCGAAAGTGTACCTTTGGTGGATTAAGTCAATTATGGCAATTGCCGTGTGGAGTATAGGCAGCAACAATAACACGGTGATTAAATAATAGCAATGCTACTAAAGCGATTTTTGGCAAATAAAACAACCCGAGCCTCTCCTTTGTTAAACCATGCATACTATTTATTTGCATTCTGTGTATTGGCTCGCGGAGCACGGGGTCGGAGTGCTCACGCTTGCTTTTGTGACAAAATTCAGAATCAAGATTCAAATCACCTCGCCTCAGCATCAAGATTGGACAAGCTGGCAGAGAAGATGAAAATGTCAAGGGCTAGGTCGCGAACCTCCAGTTGGCTGCCTGTGGGCATGTCCTGAAGGTCCCACCTGTGTGCTCGTTCTTCCGCTGCTGCAATTTATTGATTTCGGCCTAATCGGCCCATGAGTAAATCTACTATTATATTTACGCTTCCGCATGATATGTATTTTTGATATTCATTACTGTAACTGTGAGCACTATCTACTGATCCAGGGAATAGTGCGGTGGAATCACAGAGGGTGCCGGATTGTATAATTGGGCCCTTACAGCGATGGTATCTGTAACATCCTAAAAAATTTGAATTTGAAAATATGAATTTCTTGAATTATATTTGCAATATATTCTATTGGAATTTGGATTTCATGGTATTTTCTTGAATTTGTATGAGGTTCCAAAAATTTAAGAAGCTTAAAAAGAAACAAACATATTTAAATACTAGAGAATTAAAAATTTTAAATATGAATATGAAAAGGTGATCCAGTATAAAGAGGGAGAAACTTGAAGTTAAAGTATAAAAATCTCATTTTCAAATAAGAATGGCAAAAATAGCAATGAAAAGTATATGAATAAAATACAAGCACATATACATATACATATGTGTATATACAAATCGTGCAGGGGAGTGTGAGCAATATGCAAAATTAAGAAGCCAGCAAAAGTAACAACATGTAAAGTGTATGTATAAATATGTGTGTGCATATATAAGCACATATACACATATAACCTAAACAATAATAATAATAGCAATTCTCATTTAAATAGTTACAAACTCAAAGCTTAAATTCAAAATGTCATGCAAAAATAAGTGATCCTAAATATGAGACAAAAATTTAAAATAGAAATCTAAGATTCAAAATCAAGCCCAACCTTTTCTTCTCTTTTCCACTCCTTTTCTTCTCTCCCCTTTTCTTTTCTTCCTACCAGTTCCTCTCACTGTCGGCAGGCCAAACCGCCCCCTCTCTCCTTCTTCCTCAGTCCCTTTTCTTTTTCTTCCTGCTCCTGGCCGCGCTTGCTCCACGTCTCCCTTCCTGAAGCGCCCACGCACGCCGTGCGACTCAAGCCACTCATGCGCCTGCCCTCTGCTCTGCACAGCCCCTGCTCTCGTGCCGTCTCTTCGCTGCCCCCTCTGCACAGCGCCGAGCCCCGTGCCTCCGTCGAGCGCCGCGCAGGGTCCTTACCTGGCGGTTCTTCCCCCTCTCGCGCTATGAAGAGCAGCTCGGCCCCTTCCCTTTCTCCCCGTGCCGCTCCGCTTCCTTTCCACCGGCTCCTTGCCCTTTTCCTCGGTTCACCGCCGCCTCTGCCAGACTCCCCACGGCCGCATCGCTGGCAGGCCCACCCAGTGAGCCCCGAGCCATTCCAAGCCCCTCCCTGAGGTCGGCCCACCTCTCTCCTGCTTGTACCAGGTGCTATTGGACTCTCATGCTCTATAGGCCGCCAGCGACTGCGTCTTCCCCAACTCCGGTGTCCCGGTCTTCCCGTCGATTCGCTGGGCCTCAACCCGATTACCAGCGCCTGGGGCTCCCCCAGAAACGACTGAGGTTATTCCCGGCGCCGCCCTGCGCTTTTGTCCCCCGCAACAAGCTGTCCATCGTGGCTCCCATTGCGCTGCCGCCCATGCTCGTCGCCGGCCCACTACAGCACCCCCTTGCCGGAGCCGCCACCACATGGAGCATCCCCTCAATGCCCTGGAGCTTCCCCGACCGCCGGCCACGGCTCCCCGCCAACCCAGCTCGCCGGCGCCGTGCGCTCACTTGCGCCGCCGAAGGCCCTCGTCGCCGGCTCGCCTGAGTTCTTCTCCCGCTCAACAGACGCCCCGGTTGCTCCGGCCGATTCCTTCCGGTGGAAGCGTCTCCGAGGACCCCCCAAGGCTTCCCGCACGGTCAATTCGAGCTCCCGTCCCCTCTAGCTGACCGCCGTCGTCATCCCGTGGGCACCGCCGCAAGCACACGTCGCCGGAGCCGCTCACCGCGCTTCCACCTCTACGGCTGGCTTGGTGAGGTCCCCTTCCACTCCTTCTCGCTCAAACCACTGCCCATCTCCTTTCTTGCCCACTTTGGTGCTGACGCCCCCGACTCGTCCCCGCCGCCCGAACGCCGCCTGGAGCTTCCCCTGTTTCGGCCCCTCTGCAGCACTTGGTTAACAACCATCAGAGCAGTGACCAGTGAAGCCCCACAGAGATAGTAAGTTGATTCATAAAGGTGCTAAGAATTAATTAGATTATAAATGAGCTCAACAAAAATTTAAATCTTGCAATCATTAATTATCATATGTTAGCAGCTAAGGTGTTTTAAACCTTATGTTAAGGCACAATAAATACAAATCAAATGTGAGGTATGCTTTAAGAATGATTGTAAAGACTCATGCTCTCATGAAATGATGAGTTTGTAAGTGATATAGGAATTAACAATTGCGAAGTTGCGTCATAAACTATTGTCTCTAACCCTATCAAATAAGATAATCCCTTTTGCTATTAAATACTGTGGACAATAAGCCAACCACCTTAGGCTATGGTTCCCATTTAATTAGAGATTATATTGCATATAAATGACTTACAATTGGACTATACATAATTGTAATAGAATCATTCTAACATCAAGTTAAAGCTGAAGGAGGGATAAGTTAGATATAAAGGCAAGGTTTTAAATTAAGGATCATCACTCATTATACCTAAAATATATACCCTAGCATTTAACAGGCCGCTAATGAATAAATCCCAGAGGTGAGGTTAATCAAAGAGTAGTACTGAAATTAAGACTCTATATGATAAACTTAGCCTAGAAAAATAAATTTAAGCTAAAAATAAAGCTAAACCTAATGATAACTAAAGTATAGGCAAAAATTAATTAAATCCTAACGCTAGATTTAAATAAGTAATAACACCGAGCATTAATAGAGGGTGGTCTAAAGAAATATATCCTAAACCGTGGCATACTAGTAAATGTTATAGAATTAACCATGGCATGGTTTAATGCATAACCATCATCTCTATGTCCCAAGCAATTAGAAGAACCCTGGTGATCATTAGGTGATGTAGATATTAAGCCACTAATATTTGGACTAGATCATGTATGCATGATCAATATGGTTTGAGCAATCATCTAAAAGGCTGATTATTAAATTCAAAGCAATAATCAATAAATATGGCTTTGGTTAAATACTCAAGAAGATTACCCTTAAAATATAATATATGCACTAACATTTAACATACCATCATTTAACAAATCCTAGAGAAAGATTTGGCTAAACAGCAAATATTAATAATATACCCCTATGTGACAAGCTTTGCCCATATGAATAAAGTTCAAATTGAAATCAATACTAAGCCTGATAATAATTGAAGTGTAGACAAAGAAATAGTGGTGTCATTAATTATATTCTAACACTAGATTAAATAAATACCCATGTTGGACCCTAACTACACATATAAATGAAATTAGGCATATAAAAATGTGCATAAGAAAGGTGCGACTATGTCGGTATACACATATATGTATATAATAGCCGTGGGTCGTCAATAATTTCACTAATGTGTAGTATGCTGTCTAGTGATACTGCTTAGCTAGGAGTGGTGTTTCATCCGAGCTGTGTTTAAATAGTTCAATGGTCGTGGGTCAATGAACAATAGAAATCAGATAGTGTTAACCATTTGAATAGCAGTGACTAAATAAATAGTCCCGGGTGATAATAAATTATGATATTAATCATTCAACTGATTAATTGATAGTAAAACTCACCTAAAATATCATAGGTGAAATACCACAAACACAAGGTCTGAGATTAATTCGACAAGTTAAACTAATGTACACCACGAGGAAACCTCCTGACCTAATTCTTAAAAGATGACCTTCGGCACGTAACACTCAACACCTCCATACAAGTCTCACACCTGCTCATAAGTCTAATCTGACACATGGAACGTCCTTGATAAATACAAAAACAATAAAATAGATTATTAATAAAAAGATCAAGTTATCGTATTCTATTACCAATCTTGCCTCAAATCATCTCAATCACCCATTAACTCGTAATAAAACTAAATTAAGTTATTTGGATTTACTTGGGTCTTTTGAGTTATTTGCTTTTATTTGGATTCAGTCGTTTGTCGCGTAATTAGAAATTGGGAGTCGTGAAGATCCAGTGGATCGAGCGAGATCAAGATCGAAGTGAAGATAAAAGACCGAACGCTCGAGAGAAAGCATTGTGTGAGCTCAAGTCCGCAGTAAACCACGCCAGGCGAGTCAATACTTTGATCATGTTGAACCTACATTTTCCGCAAATTATTTCTGTTTAAATTATCAAATTGCATGCTGTTATTTTATATGCAAATCCATGTTTAACTTAAGATCTTAGTTATATGCCCATTGTTTGCTTGATTAATATTACACCTCTTTTGGAATATTTGAATGTGTGAACCTTGTCGCCCTAGCAAAATTATAATAGTAACCTTTAAAAATAAGTCTCTAAATATATGCCATGCTTAGTATTGTTTAGATACTCATGGGCGTGAGAGCGTCTAAGCATCACTTTTAATCCTGAGAAAAATTGGTTGGGCAGTCATGGTGGTAATGACTGGTGTATGTTGGATATGGTTATTTTATATTCCCAAAAACCTCAAATTGCTTATTTATCTGGGCGGATGGTTCGGGGGTATGGTGCAGGTGTGCACGAGAGTGGGGTTTGTGGTAGAACCGCCCAGATAACCCTAAGGACTGAATCTTGTCATGACCTCCCCTGTATAACAGTGCAACCACAAGTCTGTAAAGTACAACTTAGCTTAGTAGATTTACCGAACCCTGAAAGTCATCATCATAGGTGGAGGAGGTGAGGTAGTGCAAGTGGCGGTCTGGGTGACGGCTTGAACGGGACACCCGCAGAGGGTGAAGTTCTTCTGCGGCGTGCTAGCAAGGTGAAGTATCCAGCTGCTAGGCGCATAGGAGGGGAACTCCCGCACAACCTATGAGACCTGCCGCAAGCGGGACAAGCTCATAGGGGTGAGATGGTGGATGGGGCGAGGTACTTTGAACGGTTACTGTGATGGTTTGCTCAACCGCATGACTAAGGAATCGTGTGGGGCAACGAGTAAACTGTCTCTTGTGGGTAAAGTGTACAAACTCTGCAGAGTCAAAAACTATTCGAATAGCCGTGCCCACAGTCAAGGGCGGACATGGGAACTTAACTAGATATAGTTCTATTTCAAAAATCTTGGCAACTGAAATGGTAAAAGGGAGGGCAGTGGGAAGCCCAAAAAGGTGTTGTTGTCCTGGGCGTCGTCCCAGTGGTAATGTAAGCGGCTATAACGCTGAAGATATAGCATACGGTTTGGAGGCCATGTAAAGGTGGATGGTCTCTAGATCACTAGTAATAAAGCATTTTGATACACACTTATACTCTGGTTCCAAAAATGCTAGGTCTTAGAGATTTTTAAGTAATTGTATTCAAAAGCACTCTACGCAAAACAAAATAACCCCAGCCTTCCCTTGATTAGCCCTGCATACTACTTAATTGCATTCTGTGTATTGGCTCGCGGAGCACGGGGTCGGAGTGCTCACGCTCGCTTTTGCGACAAAATTCAGAATCAAGAATCAAATCACTGCGCCGCAGCAACAAGATTGGACAAGCTGGCAGAGAAGATGAAGATGTCAAGGGCTAGGTCGCGAACCTCCAGTTGGCTGCCTGTGGGCATGTCCTGAAGGTCCCACCTGTGTGCTTCGTTCTTTCGCTGCTGCAATTTAATGATTTCGGCCTAATCGGCCCACGAGTAAGTCTACTATTAAATTTTACGCTTACGCATGATATGTATTTTGATATTCATTACTGTAACTGTGAGCACTATCTACTGATCCAGGGAATAGTGCAGTAAAACACAGTAGATTCGGATTGAAAAATCCGGGTCTGACAGCGATGGTATCAGAGCATATCGACTGCAGGTCGTGACCTAGCTAGCCTGGTCGTTAGTTTCATGACTAGAATTATTTCTTCAAAATCTATTTTGAAAAATATAAGTTGTATCACTCATTCTCATCTCTCTTAGCTGATTCCTCATCTATATGCTGCCCAGCCGTTTATACTTCTAAAGCTCTCTTATCCCGAATTCAAAATGAAAAAAAATCCAGTACTCATCTGGTAAACTCCCATGGCAAACATACTTTTGGCCAAAGCCACAAAAGCTTAAATTTGAAACTCATTTCCAAAAATTATTTTACCCTTGGAAGATCGATTATCAAATTGATTACAAAAATTCATTTTCAAACTTGATTTAACAAGCCTTATCTTTCGAGGAAATTTTCATAAATTCAACTACTTAAAAAAACAGAGAGAGGGTTATATTGATAAAAACATATTTTCCATGTTTGGTTTTATTAAACTGTGGTGGGAAAAGCACTTCTTTTCAAAAATATATATACATATATTTCAAAGTTCTGTATTTCAAAAAAAAACCATGTTTCCACAAGGATTTACTTGCCAAAATAATAATAGGAGAGTGAGTATTAATATCAATCAAATCAGTCTTGAATACTATCCTCTTCCTTCTATTGATTTCAAAAGGAAAAATTTTGTTACCCTTCTCATACCCCTACTCCAAAATTTAAGGTTAGGGACGTTGAAGATATCCATGAAGATAAGATGGATTCGTTTTAAACGAACTATGAACCATGTGCCTCCTATGTGTGCTTCCCAAGTAGACGATGTATTGTTGCAAGATTCTATTTGGCCCTGTGCACTGCCTTCTTGCCCTCGGGCGTTACATTTCGCGGTCATAGGAAAAGAGTGTTTTAAAAACTTATGTGATTTATGTGCCACCCCAGCTTTCGGGGAATACCCTTTAAAAATCGAAATGGGTTTAGGGTGTCTTATCCCCCACGATTCTATTTGTATCTCATGCTGTTCCCTCTCACCTTTCTGTTGAAAATCCCCTCGGTACCACTGAAGCAAAGTGATGGATCGTCAAAGACCAAGGCTCAAGATTCTGTCTTGCTAACACTCTCTCCTTACCCACTCGGAGGACCCTAGATCAGATCGCCGCGAACTAAACAGAATGACAAGGAATGCGTCGATGATATGAAGTGAAAAGACCTTGCGCCTACCAATGCTCCGTAGACTATTCCCAACTACGAAGACGACCATCACCTTGGCAAATATCCTGTAAACGAGGCCATATGTTTTCCCTGTGGAAGACAATACCGCTAACCCGAAGAATGCTTCCCAAAACCGATTACTGATCAAGCAGCCGAAGAACCACGGATGAGTCCCCAACCCGCCACAAGACCCACCATACATTGAGCTAGGGGAGACAAATAATGATTAGTGGCATTTATTTTAAGGGGGGTAGCACTATGCGATAGAAATGCCGAAGAGCTGCTGCGACGTATATTTGGAGTTGCAACAACCTAGACTTAGAGCTGATCAGATCAGTACAAGGAGATTCGCAAGGCCAGAAATCTTCTGGTGATGAGGATTGCAAGACGTACCTTTAGCTAAAATCGCCAAGCTTGGCAAAGCTAAAGAGTAAGAACGAGATCCCAGTAGAAGTGAAAGACCACCCTATAGATATGTCCATTGGCACCGCTGCATTCCTAAGGCCCTCTACCCCTTCGAGCACCGACCATTGTTACCCACCTATCAATATGAAATTCTGCAACCGTATATCCAATAGGCGATGCAACTACCCCATTCTACGATGACGTGAAGACAACAATGTCAAAGAGCAAGTAATTGGAAGTCTACGATCTATCCAGGAGAACAAGGTATCTCTCTTCCCTTTTGACTTCTCCAAGTGCTAACTCCTATTGTGCAGATTTTCATCTCTCTGTGGAGCTAAGGAACTATATGTCGAGCAACACCCCGAAACCCATTGCTAGCCAATATAACCCACCTCCATTCTTTCTGCTCTACCGGAATCTCGGGGTCGAGATTCATTTAAGGGGGGTAGATTTGTAACATCCTGAATAATTTGAATTTGAAAATATGAATTTCTTGAATTATATTTGCAATATATTCTATTGGAATTTGGATTTCATGGTATTTTCTTGAATTTGTATGAGGTTCCAAAAATTTAAGAAGCTTAAAAAGAAACAAACATATTTAAATACTAGAGAATTAAAAATTTTAAATATGAATATGAAAAGGTGATCCAGTATAAAGAGGGAGAAACTTGAAGTTAAAGTATAAAAATCTCATTTTCAAATAAGAATGGCAAAAATAGCAATGAAAAGTATATGAATAAAATACAAGCACATATACATATACATATGTGTATATACAAATCGTGTAGGGGAGTGTGAGCAATATGCAAAATTAAGAAGCCAGCAAAAGTAACAACATGTAAAGTGTATGTATAAATATGTGTGTGCATATATAAGCACATATACACATATAACCTAAACAATAATAATAATAGCAATTCTCATTTAAATAGTTACAAACTCAAAGCTTAAATTCAAAATGTCATGCAAAAATAAGTGATCCTAAATATGAGACAAAAATTTAAAATAGAAATCTAAGATTCAAAATCAAGCCCAACCTTTTCTTCTCTTTTCCACTCCTTTTCTTCTCTCCCCTTTTCTTTTCTTCCTACCAGTTCCTCTCACTGTCGGCAGGCCAAACCGCCCCCTCTCTCCTTCTTCCTCAGTCCCTTTTCTTTTTCTTCCTGCTCCTGGCCGCGCTTGCTCCATGTCTCCCTTCCTGAAGCGCCCACGCACGCCGTGCGACTCAAGCCACTCATGCGCCTGCCCTCTGCTCTGCACAGCCCCTGCTCTCGTGCCGTCTCTTCGCTGCCCCCTCTGCGCAGCGCCGAGCCCCGTGCCTCCGTCGAGCGCCGCGCAGGGTCCTTACCTGGCGGTTCTTCCCCCTCTCGCGCTATGAAGAGCAGCTCGGCCCCTTCCCTTTCTCCCCGTGCCGCTCCCCTTCCTTTCCACCGGCTCCTTGCCCTTTTCCTCGGTTCACCGCCGCCTCTGCCAGACTCCCCACGGCCGCATCGCTGGCAGGCCCACCCAGTGAGCCCCGAGCCATTCCAAGCCCCTCCCTGAGGTCGGCCCACCTCTCTCCTGCTTGTACCAGGTGCTATTGGACTCTCATGCTCTATAGGCCGCCAGCGACTGCGTCTTCCCCAACTCCGGTGTCCCGGTCTTCCCGTCGATTCGCTGGGCCTCAACCCGATTACCAGCGCCTGGGGCTCCCCCAGAAACGACTGAGGTTATTCCTGGCGCCGCCCTGCGCTTTTGTCCCCCGCAACAAGCTGTCCATCGTGGCTCCCATTGCGCTGCCGCCCATGCTCGTCGCCGGCCCACTACAGCACCCCCTTGCCGGAGCCGCCACCACATGGAGCATCCCCTCAACGCCCTGGAGCTTCCCCGACCGCCGGCCACGGCTCCCCGCCAACCCAGCTCGCCGGCGCCGTGCGCTCACTTGCGCCGCCGAAGGCCCTCGTCGCCGGCTCGCCTGAGTTCTTCTCCCGCTCAACAGACGCCCCGGTTGCTCCGGCCGATTCCTTCCGGTGGAAGCGTCTCCGAGGACCCCCCAAGGCTTCCCGCACGGTCAATTTGAGCTCCCGTCCCCTCTAGCTGACCGCCGTCGTCATCCCGTGGGCACCGCCGCAAGCACACGTCGCCGGAGCCGCTCACCGCGCTTCCACCTCTACGGCTGGCTCGGTGAGGTCCCCTTCCACTCCTTCTCGCTCAAACCACTGCCCATCTCCTTTCTTGCCCACTTTGGTGCTGACGCCCCCGACTCGTCCCCGCCGCCCGAACGCCGCCTGGAGCTTCCCCTGTTTCGGCCCCTCTGCAGCACTTGGTTAACAACCATCAGAGCAGTGACCAGTGAAGCCCCACAGAGATAGTAAGTTGATTCATAAAGGTGCTAAGAATTAATTAGATTATAAATGAGCTCAACAAAAATTTAAATCTTGCAATCATTAATTATCATATGTTAGCAGCTAAGGTGTTTTAAACCTTATGTTAAGGCACAATAAATACAAATCAAATGTGAGGTATGCTTTAAGAATGATTGTAAAGACTCATGCTCTCATGAAATGATGAGTTTGTAAGTGATATAGGAATTAACAATTGCGAAGTTGCGTCATAAACTATTGTCTCTAACCCTATCAAATAAGATAATCCCTTTTGCTATTAAATACTGTGGACAATAAGCCAACCACCTTAGGCTATGGTTCCCATTTAATTAGAGATTATATTGCATATAAATGACTTACAATTGGACTATACATAATTGTAATAGAATCATTCTAACATCAAGTTAAAGCTGAAGGAGGGATAAGTTAGATATAAAGGCAAGGTTTTAAATTAAGGATCATCACTCATTATACCTAAAATATATACCCTAGCATTTAACAGGCCGCTAATGAATAAATCCCAGAGGTGAGGTTAATCAAAGAGTAGTACTGAAATTAAGACTCTATATGATAAACTTAGCCTAGAAAAATAAATTTAAGCTAAAAATAAAGCTAAACCTAATGATAACTAAAGTATAGGCAAAAATTAATTAAATCCTAACGCTAGATTTAAATAAGTAATAACACCGAGCATTAATAGAGGGTGGTCTAAAGAAATATATCCTAAACCGTGGCATACTAGTAAATGTTATAGAATTAACCATGGCATGGTTTAATGCATAACCATCATCTCTATGTCCCAAGCAATTAGAAGAACCCTGGTGATCATTAGGTGATGTAGATATTAAGCCACTAATATTTGGACTAGATCATGTATGCATGATCAATATGGTTTGAGCAATCATCTAAAAGGCTGATTATTAAATTCAAAGCAATAATCAATAAATATGGCTTTGGTTAAATACTCAAGAAGATTACCCTTAAAATATAATATATGCACTAACATTTAACATACCATCATTTAACAAATCCTAGAGAAAGATTTGGCTAAACAGCAAATATTAATAATATACCCCTATGTGACAAGCTTTGCCCATATGAATAAAGTTCAAATTGAAATCAATACTAAGCCTGATAATAATTGAAGTGTAGACAAAGAAATAGTGGTGTCATTAATTATATTCTAACACTAGATTAAATAAATACCCATGTTGGACCCTAACTACACATATAAATGAAATTAGGCATATAAAAATGTGCATAAGAAAGGTGCGACTATGTCGGTATACACATATATGTATATAATAGCCGTGGGTCGTCAATAATTTCACTAATGTGTAGTATGCTGTCTAGTGATACTGCTTAGCTAGGAGTGGTGTTTCATCCGAGCTGTGTTTAAATAGTTCAATGGTCGTGGGTCAATGAACAATAGAAATCAGATAGTGTTAACCATTTGAATAGCAGTGACTAAATAAATAGTCCCGGGTGATAATAAATTATGATATTAATCATTCAACTGATTAATTGATAGTAAAACTCACCTAAAATATCATAGGTGAAATACCACAAACACAAGGTCTGAGATTAATTCGACAAGTTAAACTAATGTACACCACGAGGAAACCTCCTGACCTAATTCTTAAAAGATGACCTTCGGCACGTAACACTCAACACCTCCATACAAGTCTCACACCTGCTCATAAGTCTAATCTGACACATGGAACGTCCTTGATAAATACAAAAACAATAAAATAGATTATTAATAAAAAGATCAAGTTATCGTATTCTATTACCAATCTTGCCTCAAATCATCTCAATCACCCATTAACTCGTAATAAAACTAAATTAAGTTATTTGGATTTACTTGGGTCTTTTGAGTTATTTGCTTTTATTTGGATTCAGTCGTTTGTCGCGTAATTAGAAATTGGGAGTCGTGAAGATCCAGTGGATCGAGCGAGATCAAGATCGAAGTGAAGATAAAAGACCGAACGCTCGAGAGAAAGCATTGTGTGAGCTCAAGTCCGCAGTAAACCACGCCAGGCGAGTCAATACTTTGATCATGTTGAACCTACATTTTCCGCAAATTATTTCTGTTTAAATTATCAAATTGCATGCTGTTATTTTATATGCAAATCCATGTTTAACTTAAGATCTTAGTTATATGCCCATTGTTTGCTTGATTAATATTACACCTCTTTTGGAATATTTGAATGTGTGAACCTTGTCGCCCTAGCAAAATTATAATAGTAACCTTTAAAAATAAGTCTCTAAATATATGCCATGCTTAGTATTGTTTAGATACTCATGGGCGTGAGAGCGTCTAAGCATCACTTTTAATCCTGAGAAAAATTGGTTGGGCAGTCATGGTGGTAATGACTGGTGTATGTTGGATATGGTTATTTTATATTCCCAAAAACCTCAAATTGCTTATTTATCTGGGCGGATGGTTCGGGGGTATGGTGCAGGTGTGCACGAGAGTGGGGTTTGTGGTAGAACCGCCCAGATAACCCTAAGGACTGAATCTTGTCATGACCTCCCCTGTATAACAGTGCAACCACAAGTCTGTAAAGTACAACTTAGCTTAGTAGATTTACCGAACCCTGAAAGTCATCATCATAGGTGGAGGAGGTGAGGTAGTGCAAGTGGCGGTCTGGGTGACGGCTTGAACGGGACACCCGCAGAGGGTGAAGTTCTTCTGCGGCGTGCTAGCAAGGTGAAGTATCCAGCTGCTAGGCGCATAGGAGGGGAACTCCCGCACAACCTATGAGACCTGCCGCAAGCGGGACAAGCTCATAGGGGTGAGATGGTGGATGGGGCGAGGTACTTTGAACGGTTACTGTGATGGTTTGCTCAACCGCATGACTAAGGAATCGTGTGGGGCAACGAGTAAACTGTCTCTTGTGGGTAAAGTGTACAAACTCTGCAGAGTCAAAAACTATTCGAATAGCCGTGCCCACAGTCAAGGGCGGACATGGGAACTTAACTAGATATAGTTCTATTTCAAAAATCTTGGCAACTGAAATGGTAAAAGGGAGGGCAGTGGGAAGCCCAAAAAGGTGTTGTTGTCCTGGGCGTCGTCCCAGTGGTAATGTAAGCGGCTATAACGCTGAAGATATAGCATACGGTTTGGAGGCCATGTAAAGGTGGATGGTCTCTAGATCACTAGTAATAAAGCATTTTGATACACACTTATACTCTGGTTCCAAAAATGCTAGGTCTTAGAGATTTTTAAGTAATTGTATTCAAAAGCACTCTACGCAAAACAAAATAACCCCAGCCTTCCCTTGATTAGCCCTGCATACTACTTAATTGCATTCTGTGTATTGGCTCGCGGAGCACGGGGTCGGAGTGCTCACGCTCGCTTTTGCGACAAAATTCAGAATCAGGAATCAAATCACTGCGCCGCAGCAACAAGATTGGACAAGCTGGCAGAGAAGATGAAGATGTCAAGGGCTAGGTCGCGAACCTCCAGTTGGCTGCCTGTGGGCATGTCCTGAAGGTCCCACCTGTGTGCTTCGTTCTTTCGCTGCTGCAATTTAATGATTTCGGCCTAATCGGCCCACGAGTAAGTCTACTATTAAATTTTACGCTTACGCATGATATGTATTTTGATATTCATTACTGTAACTGTGAGCACTATCTACTGATCCAGGGAATAGTGCAGTAAAACACAGTAGATTCGGATTGAAAAATCCGGGTCTGACAGTATCAGAGCATATCGACTGCAGGTCGTGACCTAGTTAGCCTCGCCGTTAGTTTCATGACTAGAATTATTTCTTCAAAATTCTAATTCCAAAATATAAGTGGTATTGCTCATCCTTATCTCTCTTAGATGATTCCCCCTCATCTATATGCTGCCTTAGCCATTTTTACTTCCAAAGCTCTCTTACCCCAAATTCAAAACGATAACGCAAGAGTGACTGCTAATATCAATCAAATTACCACAAATACTTCCCTCTTATTTCTGTTGATTCAAAAGGAAAATTTTGATCCTCTTTTCGTACCCTTACTCCAAAAATTTAAGGTTAGGAACGTCGAAGATGGTCATGAAGATAAGGTGGTCTTGTTTTATCAGACTATGCAGAAGAACCTTGTGCCCTCTTATGTGTGCTTCCCCGAGTAGACGTTGTATTGTTGCAAGATTCTATTTGGACCCTGTGCACTGCCTTCTTGCCTTCGGGCGTCCTATTTCGCAGTCACGGGAAAAGTTTGCTTTTGAAAACTTGTGTGGTTTTGTTTCACCCCAGCTCCCTGGGAGCGCTATTTTAAAAAAAAATTTGCATGGTTAGATCACCTTATCCCCACGACTCAATCCTCACCTCATGCTATTCCCTCTTATCCTGTTGCTGCAAACCCAGTCAGGTCTACGGAATCAAAGTGATAAATAGCCAAATATCAAGACTCGAGACTCTGCCCTGCTAGCATTCTCTCCTTACCTACCCAGAAGACCCATCATGCCTGGAGTTAGAAGAGATGAATGATGACTAGTGATACCCATTTTAAGGGGGGTAGCACTAAGAGACAAAAAGGTCAAAGAACTACTGCAATGTGTATTTTGAGGTGCAACAACCTGGACTCAGATATAATCGAACCAGTACAAGAAGATCTGCAGGACCAGAAGTCTTAGAGTGATAAGGACTGCAAGCCATACCTATAGCTAAATCATCATGTTTAGCAAAGCTAAAGCATAGAAATAGGATTACAGTAAGGACAAAAGGCCACCAATATTATCATACCCACCGTCAAAGCTGCATCCCTAAGGCCGCCTGCTCTCTAGGACATAAGCCATTGCTATCCGCCCATCGACAAGGAAGTCTGCAGCCATACGTCCAATAGACAGTGCAACCACTCCATTTACAAAAAAAAATATGTGAAGACGATGATGTTAAGGAACAAGCGTCTGGAAGACAATGATTTATCCGGAAGAATAAAATCTCTTCCTTCCCTTTTGCCTTCTCTAAGTGTTACTCTAGTCACGTGCAGATTCTTTCCT
This sequence comes from Dendrocalamus latiflorus, assembly GCA_017311315.1. Lineage (NCBI taxonomy): Eukaryota > Viridiplantae > Streptophyta > Magnoliopsida > Poales > Poaceae > Dendrocalamus > Dendrocalamus latiflorus. Next base: position 28,621,992 of record CM029668.1, on the reverse strand, counting down.
GTCGCCTATGCCAAGGAAAATATTGGTGCATTGTGCCAAACCCTAGAACCTGTTGTTAGCTATATTAACCCACCTCTACTTTCTATTCTACCGGAATCTCGGGGTCGAGATTCATTTAAGGGGGGTAGGTTTGTAACATCCTAAAATTTGAATGTTTGAAAATTTGGAAGAATTTAAAAAATTTTCTCTACATCTTAATGGTATTTGATATTTTTGTCGAAATCTTATTTGAGTTTTCCTGAGATTTGCCCTGAGCAAGTAATAACTAGAAATAAATCTTGAGCACAAAATAGCAATCATAAAAAGAAATAAAATGGGTGAGTTCAAACCCTGAGAAAGTAATTCAAAAATTTAATTATAGGATCCAAACATGGTGTATAAATTAGTTAAAGGGGATTAGCTGAATTAAAAATACAACATATATATACACACACACATACATAAACTATGCAACTATACACACACACATACATAAACTATGCAACTAAATACTAGTGTTAACATTAGAGTTGCAATTTAACAAAAGAAGTTTTGGACACCAAGCTCAAATAATTAAAAAAAACTTAGAATGCTAGCATTTTCCTTACCCTCTCTCATTTCCTTCACTGCCAGTGGCCCCCTTTTCTTTTCCTCTCTTCCCTCCTCCCTCTCTTTCTCCCATTCTCCCACTGCCGACTGGACCCGGCCCCTGCGCCCGCTTTCCTCTCTCTTCCTCCTTCCCCACTCGTCCGCTTTCGCTATTCTTCCGCAGCGCCTGCGTCACCCGGCCCCGCTCGTCCTGTGCGTCGTCGCCCCCGCATCAGCAACGTCGCCTCAACCCCGTCGCCGACCTGCCCCCGTCGCATCCCCGCCTGCGAGCGCACGCCGCCCACGCTCGCTCCCGTCGCCTCAACGCCATGTCGTCGCCCACACCGGGTCCTGCTCTCGGGTCGCCGGCTGCAGTGCCCCACAACGCCCCCCTCCCGCGCTATAAAACAGCCGCCTGGCTCCCCCAATTCCCCCACATGCCCTCCCTCTTCCCCCCAGCTCTTCCCCTTCCTCCCCTACGTCTTCTTCCTCTGTCGCCATGAGCTTCCCGACTGCCTCCCCGCCATTCCCGGCTCCCCAACCCCCTCGCTGGGAAACTCCTGTGTCACCTCGTGCGCCAGGGCCTTCTCTCCACTCCCGCTCACCCGATTGGAAAAGCCCGGACCGAGCTCGCCGGATTTTCACTTCTCCCCATTACCGGCCGCCGCCACCACCACCGGCGCCATTGCTCCCTGAAGGCTTGCCCGGCCGATTCCGCGCTCTGGGAGCATCTAGGCGAGCTCCTGAACTCCCTGCAATGGCCGGCCGACGAATTTCCCCACCGGTGCGACCTCTCCACGGTGACCTCCTCCGCACCGCCGCCGTGCACGTCGCCGGCCCACCTCGACTCCCCTCCGGCCAAGCCATCGCCCTTGGTGAGTTCCCTCCAGCCCCTGTAAGCTCATGCCCACCCCAGTTATACCCTCCACCCTCTCCGGCGCCGGTGCCCCGTAGCCACCCCGCCGCTGGCCATTTCGAGCTGCCGCCCGCCTGCCCCGCCGCCGCTCCGGCTAATTAGCCGCCACACATAACTTCCCCACCCGCTATACGCCCCATTTTGGCGGTCGGCAACGTCCCTTCGGTCGCTGCCCACCGCCGGCAAGGCTGCTCTCCGGCCGGCCTGACATCCTCTGTTTTGACCACGCCAATCCCTAGCTCTTCTATTTCTCTGCTCCGGCATAGTCAGCCCAGGCCAAAGGCCCACTTGGCTAGCTCAGCGCGCGGTAAGAACTAGCAGCCCAGGACCCGGGTTCCAGTCCAGCCAGCAGCAACCTCTTCCGCCCATTTTTAATTTAATTTTTGTACCCCATTTTAATTGGTAAAAATTATGGAAAAATCAGGGAATAGTAAAAGGAATGTAATGAATTTGATTAAGATACAAAACAAGGTTATTTGAGATTTAAATAATAGATTAAATGTTATAAGTAACTAAAGTAGTTGGGAACATTTAGCTAAAAATAAAAATCTAAGTTTTAATTATAGGAATAAAAAAAAAGATGACTTTGACTAATTATCCAAAATGTCATAAAGATTTTAGATATCATGTTTAGCTATAAAAGTAAAGCTCTAAATTAAAGATTACCCTTGATTGTAAATGAAATATAAGACCTAACATTAAAGTGTCGCCATCAAAACATAGAAGTATTTGCATATAAGTGATTAATTGGCTAGTTAATAAAATAAGTAGGAGGGTGAAATAGGAGCTTAGGTTCGACTAACATTTCACATGAAATAAATAAATGACATATTTCCTAAAGACTCGAATTCCCAAGATTAATTATGGAACTAAAGTGCAAATATGAATTTAAACTAAAAATATGTTGCTAAATAAATTAGGGATAAGCCAAATTATAAAATAGTTATGTCCCTTCTGCTAATACTCACACCTTTTAAGTAGTTCCTGACTAGTGATTTACTTGGTGGGAGAATACTAGTGGATCGTAGAATTAATCAATGATATTCTTGGTGGATATATAATGGTGAATCGTAGAATTGATCAATGATATTCTTGGTGGATATATAATATTGAATCGTAGGTTTGATCAATGATGTTCTTGGTGGATTTGAATCAATAATAAAAAGGATTGGATTATTAGAAAATCTTGATGAGAATGTTCGGTGGATTAATTAGGTGGTGTCACTTGCTGTTTGGAGTTTTAGACAGCAATCAATATAGAAAGTATATGATCGGTGGATTAATTAAATGATGCCAGTCGCTGTTTGGAGTTTTAGACAGCAATCAATATAGAAAGTATATGATCGATGGATTAATTAAATGATGTCAGTCGCTGTTTGGAGTTTTAGACAGCAATCAATATAGAAAGTATATGTTCGGTAGATTAATTAAATGATGCCAGTCGCTGTTTGGAGTCTTAGACAGCAATCAGTATCGAAAGTGTACCTTTGGTGGATTAAGTCAATTATGGCAATTGCCGTGTGGAGTATAGGCAGCAACAATAACACGGTGATTAAATAATAGCAATGCTACTAAAGCGATTTTTGGCAAATAAAACAACCCGAGCCTCTCCTTTGTTAAACCATGCATACTATTTATTTGCATTCTGTGTATTGGCTCGCGGAGCACGGGGTCGGAGTGCTCACGCTCGCTTTTGCGACAAAATTCAGAATCAAGATTCAAATCACCTCGCCTCAGCATCAAGATTGGACAAGCTGGCAGAGAAGATGAAAATGTCAAGGGCTAGGTCGCGAACCTCCAGTTGGCTGCCTGTGGGCATGTCCTGAAGGTCCCACCTGTGTGCTCGTTCTTCCGCTGCTGCAATTTATTGATTTCGGCCTAATCGGCCCATGAGTAAGTCTACTATTATATTTACGCTTCCGCATGATATGTATTTTTGATATTCATTACTGTAACTATGAGCACTATCTACTGATCCAGGGAATAGTGCGGTGGAATCACAGAGGGTGCCGGATTGTATAATTGGGCCCTTTTAGGGGGAAGGCCCTCGCCGATGGACACGAACTTACTTCGGCTTGGAGAGGCACCCTCTTGACCCCACCCTCCGGCCGGGGCTTAGGCGTCCATCCCGGGGCGGACGACGTGTCCATCTCTGATTTGGCGAGGACGTGCACCTTGCGGCGCGGGCCCCTAGCACCAAACTCCATACGCCGGGCGAGGCCTTGGTCACCGAAGATGGTGATGACGCCTTGCAGGCCCAGGAGCTTCATACATAAGAAGCCGTGGTGCGGGACCACCCCGAAGGAGCTAAGGGTCGGACGCCCCAGTATGGCATTGTACGGGCTTGGGATGTCGACGACCTCGAAGGTGACGTCTTCGCTCCTGGCGTTGTCGCCTTGGCGAAAGAATACTTGGAGGCGTACGTGGCCCAACGCCCTCAGCGGCTGACCCCCGAAGCCTTGGAGCGGGGTTCCCGAGGGACCCAAGCGACTTTGGGGGATCCCCATCTGGTCGAAGGCCACCGCAAACAGAATGTTCCCGGAGCTGCCCTCGTCGACCAGAACACGCTTGACATCGCAACCTGCAATGGCGGTCTGGATGACCAGGCGATCCTGGTGGGGGAATTCCACACCCTGGGCGTCGGTAGGCGTGAAGGTGATTTCACAGTGCGCCACCCTCTGAGGTGCTTGCACCGAGGAGGCCTCCAACGAGGATCCTCCGGAGATGATGTTGATGACCCGGCGCTGGGCCCCCTCGAGGGCCTGAGTTCACAGAGGGCTCTCTTGTGGCTACTGCACCTGGGCCACGCCGGGAGACGCCGCTTCCAGGGCTCTGTCCCTGGCGGTCGTCTGCCGTAGCGCCACGTTGGCAGTTCATGTCCACGTGAAATGGTCGCCACGGCCATGCACCTCACACCACATGCCATAGTCCTGGCTTTCCTGTTCTATGCGGGGTCTTTCGTCGCGGCCCCGGCCACGTCCCCATCCCCGGCCTTCATGGCCCCGCCCGCGAAAGGCGAGGGTGACATCCTCTGAGGCGCCTTCTATGCCGAAGACATATCGGGCCTTCTGGGGTCTGCGCTAGCTGCGCTTGGGCTTGGGCTTGCCGCTCGATGAGCCTTGGTTGTGCCTGGCATCCTTCCGCTCAGGGACATCTGTCAAAGGCTCTTACTTGCGCTTGCCTCTCGGGGAGTCGTCCCCTGCCAGTGGGTCTCCTTTTTGAGACGAGTCCTCTGCCTGACCGGTGTCGAATTCGTTGCCCTTGCGCCACCGCGCGTCCTCCTCCGCCCGCGCATACTCTTCCATCTTGTCGAAGAGCTTCGCGACCGTCCTAATTGGCTTACGCGCGTTGTACTCGGCCAACGACCCCAGACGGAGGCCCTGCACTGCTGCATTGATAATGGTTGTCTCGTTGATGTCCTTAACTTGGCAGCGTACATTAGCAAAGCACTTGAAGTACTCTCGCAGTTTCTTCGATGGTTTTTGCTTGATGGCGAAGAGTTGATCCGCGTCGATGCGCTTGACGTAGTTCCCTTGGAAGTTGTTGTAGAGGTAGTCGCGGATCTGCTCCCACGCATAGATGGAGTTTGGCTCTATGGTGAAAAACCAAGAAAGCGCCACTCCCTGCAACGCTAGGGGAAGCCCCTTCACCTTGGTCACGTCGTCTCCGCCTGCGGCTTCGATGGCAGTCTCATACACGCGGACGAACTCTTGAGGGTTCGTGTCGCCCTTGTATGGTTCGATGGCGTTGGGGAACTTGAAGCCCTCCGGCCACACTGACTGCTGCAGGCCCGCGGAGAGGGGTGATTCCGAATCTACGCGGTGCAGCTGGATGCAACTGGAGGTTGGGGCATCGCGGTTATCCGCCCGCTCTGGCGTGGGCTCCAGCGTGGCCACCGGTGGGACTTGTTGACTTCGAGCCTCTTGTATGTCCCGGATGGCTCCGCGGAGGTCCGCTAGCTCCCGCTGGAGCGTGCCGATGGTTGCTGTTGGCGGGTTGGCAGCGACCACGACGCGCGCTCCAGAGCTGCTCGTCGTGTCGTGTCGGAACCCGGAGTAACGACTCCTGGATCCTCTGTGTAAATCGCACTAGTCCAGGATCAGCTAGTGCACACAGTCACAACAAAGATAAATACCAAGCACAAATGACTGATTATATTAAATAAATGGTACGACCTTATGGCCAAGTCTTACATCAATGCTCATTGGCAAAATAAATAAAGAAAAATAACTGCGGAAGCAAACTGATAAAAGCGAAGCCCAAGCCTGCCCACAGGCAAACGACAGTAAGACGCGACCTATTCGTCCAGATCTTCACCGTAGTTGATGTCTTCCTTCTCTGTGTGGAAAAAGCAACGTGAGTACAAACTTGTTGTAGGGACCCAGATATTAACATCCGGATTCCTCTGTGATTACTGCACTATTCCCTGGATCAGTAGATAGTGCTCACAGTTACAGTAATGAATATCAAAATACATATCATGCGGAAGCGTAAAATTTAATAGTAGACTTACTCATGGGCCGATTAGGCCGAAATCATTAAATTGCAGCAGCGGAAGAGCGAAGCACACATGTGGGACCTTCAGGACATGCCCACAGGCAGCCAACTGGAGGTTCACGACCTAGTTCTCGACATCTTCATCATCTCTGCCAGCTTGTCCAATCTTGTTGCTGCGGTGCAGTGACTTGATTCCTGATTCTGAATTTTGTCGCAAAAGCGAGCGTGAGCACTCCGACCCCGTGCTCCGCGAGCCAATACACAGAATGCAAATAAATAGTATGCATAGCTTAACAAAGGAGAGGCTCGGGCTATTTTATTTTGCGTAGAGTGCTTTTGAATACAATTAATTAAAAAGCCCTATGACTTAGCAATTTTGGAACAAATCATAATGTACAAGGAAATGCATTATTAATATCGATTCAGATTTCATCCACCGTTACATGGCATCTGCACCATATAGCAATTTCTTCAGCGTTATAGCCGCTTAACTTACCACTGGGACGACACCCAGGACAACTCCAAACTAGGGCCTTTCACTGCCCTCCACTTTTCCATCCCACCCACAAAACATTTTGAAATAGAACTATATCTGGTTAAGTTCCCATGTCCGCCCTTAACCGTGGGCACGGCTATTCGAATAGTTTTGACTCTGCAGAGTTTGTACACTTTCACCACAAGAGACAATCAACTCATTGCCCCACATGATTCCTTAGAAGTGTGGTTGAGCAGACCATCACAGTGACTTTTCAAAGTATCTAGTCCCTTTTCTTATCTCACTTTATGGGCTTCTCCCACTTGCGGTGGGTCCCATACGTTGCACGGGATGTTCCCCACGGCTACTAGCGTACGGGCTCCCCTCCCCTCTGCGCTAGTACGACTGGGAAACTTCACCCTCCACTCGGTGTCCCTTTAGGCCTTCTCTTGCCCTTGCGTAGCCACTTCCCAACCACTACCGGTGAGATGAGTCCGGGGATTTTGATAAGTTTACTTAGCCAAGTTGTACTTTACAGACTTGTGGTTGTACTGTTTTACACAGGAGGTCATGACAAGATTCAGTCCTTATTGGTATCTGGGCGGTCTACCACTAACCCACTTTGTGCTTCCACTGCACCACACATTCACACCCCCGAACCAATCCGCCCAGATATTTAAGCATGTTGGGGTTTTTGGAAACATAAAGTAATCATACCAACATATACCAGTCATTCCCGTCATGACTGCCCGAATCAATTTCTCATGAATAAAAGTGATGCTTGGGACAATTTCTTGCCCCGGGTTCCTAATCAATGCTAAGCATGGCATATAATTGAGGACTTATTTTTGAAATGTTACTATTATATTTTTGCTAGGGCGACAAGGTTCACACATTCAAATATTCCAAAGGAGGGGTAATATTATTCAAGGTAAACAATGGGCACATAACTAGAATATTAAATTAAGCATGTATTTGCATATAAATTAACAGCATGCAATTTGATAATTTAAAACAAAGTAATTTGCAGAAAACATAGGATCAACATGATCAAAGTATTGACTCGCCTGGCGCGGTTTACCGCGGTCTTGAGCTCACGTAAAGCTTTCTCATTCGAAGGGTTGAGCTTCTGGTCTTTATCATCACTTCGCTCGTGTTCTCGCTTGATCTCTTGACTCTTCAGGACTCCAATTTTTAATTACGAGCTAAACGACTGAATACAAATAAAGGCAAATGACTCAAAAGATCCAAGCCACCCCAATAAATTTAATTTAGCTCTATTATGATTTAATTGATGATCTGAGGTTGGGTTGGTTAGGCACAGAGTATTGATGGGGTCAACAGGGTTGGAGCGAAGCGAGGAAATGACAACAGGGAAATCCGCTGAAATGGATGTTAAGGAAGGTTCATGATAAAGGAATATTCACGAGAATATTCCGCTTTGGATTTGAGGGTGGCTAAGCATAGCCGATTCTAGAATGCCACGGATCGATCCTTTATTTAATAACTTTTTATTATTTTCGTATTTATTTAGGAAATTCCATGAGTCACGTTAGATCTATGAACTGGTGTATGACCTTAGCTGGTTATTTCTTGAATGGCACTAATTTGTACATGCAAGAGTATTAACTCTGACCTAGGGGTTCCTACATCATTTTTAGTCTAACTTGCATTCTGAGCTAAGGGTTCGTCGATATGTTAACTATTTTCGGCTTTATTTTCCCGATAGTCACATCTATTAAGATCTTTTGTTGGTCATAACAGCTCTAATCAATTATTGATGGTGCCAGCTATATTCCAAGGAAATAGGCCAATGGGAATGGATACTTTAATTTTTGCATTCAAATTTGACTCAACATTCAATTTAATTCCCTAAATCGTTCAGGTACGATTTGGATAGGGTTCCTTATGGTTTTTGTGCCAATTAATCATATGCGAGGAAATCCTTCATCTATGTCACGTAATTATAATTTAACTATTAACAGCTTAACACTTCCATTCATTTAACGGTTGTTCGAAGAAGTATTTCCATGACCTTTTAAAGATATAGGAATGACAACCACATTTTAGATGATTATATTTTATTTCACTTAATCAAATATACCGCTAATATCAAATTAGTAAATCTAGATTTGACGTGCAACAACCCAAGGCTGCATCTCTATTATTTGTACTTTGCATGAGCCTTAATTCTAGGGTTTAACTTAATTTACCCCTACACCATATTTTATTTGTGTTTTATTTTACATTCCAATTAAGTATTTAAATTTTACCTAATTATTTCCTTTAATCACTTAATTGTTCATAGGCACATAATTCTATATTTTGATGTATATAAATTTTATTTGAACCTAAATCAATTATCTTAGCTCCCTTGCTTTACTTCCTAATTATTTTCTAATTGAGATGTGCTAAAAGAAAGACGAAACAAAAATGTGCAGAGGGGATTCGAACCCGAGATCTAGGACTTAACGCATGGCTCGGCTGACCACTAAGCTGTTGCCCATTCGGTGACAAAAACAGAGAAAGTAATGCACAAGTGGTGAGGGACGGCTGAGCCAAAACAGAGCAGGCAGCCGGCCGAAGCAGAGGAAGGTGGCGGCGCCGTGGGGTGAGCTCGCCATCGGCGATCGACGGCCGGAGAGGCGATGAAAACCACCAAAATGGGGCAAGGGGAAAGATGAGCCAGCTACAGGAGGTGGCGCATTGGTCGGGGCGGCGGTGAGGTGGGCGGGCGGCAGCGCGGGGCGGCCGGCGGTGAGGTGGTCACGGGGCGACGGCGTCGGAGGGGTGGAGGGGGACATTGGCGAGCGCATGAGCATGAGGGAGACGGGTGGAAGCTTACCATGCTGCTGGTCGCGCCGGAGAGAGTTCGAGGCTGGCCGGCGGCGATGGCCTACGGCGGCGCAGGCGGGCTCACGGTGCCGGCGAGCTGGAGTGAAGGAAAGTCGCAGCCGATGCTTGGGGAAGACTCGCGGCGCCTTGGTGATGCTCCTGAAGGAAGCAATCGAGCCGGGGTTCACCAAGGAGGGAGCGGCGCTGGCGGCGGCGGCTTTGGCCGGCGATGGAGAAGAACGGCGATACACGAGCCCCTGTGCACGAGAATCCAATTAACTTGGCGAGGGAGTAGAGGGGAAGCAAGGACACGGTATGACGCGGTCACCTACGCCGGAGCTGCAGCAGGCGGCCGGAATGGCGTGGAGGCGGCAACGGTGGCTCACGGGCGTGGGGCGAGAAGAAAATGGGGAAGCCAGGAGAAAGGCAGTGGGGCAGTGGTCTCTTATATCCGTTGCGGAAGCTTGCTGTAGCGGAGGCTTGGGAACCAAACTCGGTATGGCGCCAGTGGAGAAGGTATGGCTATTGCAGGGCCTGGTGCCGCGCGGGGCTCGGCGCATGGTGCGTGGCAGTGCGAGGGGACGGGTCGGCGCAGCGCAGAGCAGAGAGGAGGCAGCACGGCAGCAGGCGCATGATGGCGCGGGGAGGGAGGACGTGGAGCTAGCTCCGCCGCGCAACAGGAAAAGAAAAGAAAGGGGGAAGGAAAGAAGAAGGAAGCGTGGGGAGGGAGGAGAAAACAGAGAGAAGGGAGGCTGCGCGCTGCGTCGGCAGAGAGAGGAGGATGGGCTGGGCCCGCACGCAGTGGAAGAAAAGAGAGGGGAAGGGGAGAGAAGAAAAAGAAAGAGGGGGCCCACATGTAGTAGAGAGAGAGAGGAGAATGTTGAAAATTGAAATTCTCATTCTTAATTCATATTTTAAAATTTTATATTAGGGTTTACTGATTTCAATACTTGCATGACATTTAAAGTTTTATATTTTCATTTAAGTTTTGCATGATTTCCAAAATTTGAATTTTAGCTCTAGTGTTAAGACTAGTCTTGAATTTAATTGTATAGTTTATGTACGTATATATTTGAGTCGTACTTTTATTTCAGGCATTTCCCTTTAACTAATTTATAAACCATGTTTTGATTTCGTAAATGGATTTTTGGAATTACTTTCTCAGGGTTAAATACTATTTAAATTATTTGTATTCATTTATCTAATTATTTATTTTTATGATTGCTATTTTGTGCTCGAGAATTATTTTCATATATTATTTGCTCAACACAAAACTCAGGAAAACCCAAATAAGATGTCGAACCAAAATTCAAATGCCAGTAAGATGCAAATAAAAGTTTTAAATTTCTCAAAATTTCAAACATCCAAAATTTAGGATGTTACACTTGTACTCCGCAAATCACCCGGGAAAATGCACCATAATGATAAAGGCTTCAATGGAAGGCTTATAGAGTTAGTTTGCATAAAACAACATTTAAGAAATACAATAAGTAGATTGAAATTGCTGAATTTAATACAGTAAGTAAAAACATTACTTGTAATAAAAAATAATACCGTCAGTGCCGGCTCCGACCAAACACCAACCTATCCACGGGCATCCCACCCGGACCATCTTTTCCAAAAGCTCACGTATGGATTCCATCCATCAACATGCTTTCACTGCGCAACTCTGATGAATTCCATCCATTCACCAGATTTCCATCTCTCCCGGATTCCATCCATCTGCAAGGTTTTCAAAAACATTTTTGAAAAACAAAATCTAATCCATGAAAAACTTTTACTCAGCATGCCCATGACCGTGGGCACGGCTATCCAGGATAGCTTATACACTCTGCAGAGGTTGTACAGCTTTACCCACAAGACACGATCGTCCTTTTGTGCCACGCGAGTTACACACTTCCTTAGGTGTGCGGCAAGGAGTCATGACAAGGCCTTTACAATGCAAAGCCTTCAACCTGGTCGAGCCAACTCTAAGGTTTCACCCCAGTAAGGAATCCACCAGACCGGGACCCCCTCTTGAGCCTAGACGAGACTTCTCATGGCTTAACCACGCTCGCCCAAGTGAGACTTCACATGGCACCAACCACGCTCACTTTCAACCTACAACTCGGCTCAGGTTGGGACTTCACAAATTATTCAGCCAGGGCTGTCCCATACCAGCCATGTGGTAGTACGATTAGGGCTTTGCAACAGTAGCTCACAGACCGGTCCTTAATTGACTCAGGCCCAACCACATACCCCCGTGCACGACAATCAACCACTGCGGCTCCAACCAACAGGGCATGCCTGCACCCACCATTCTAACCAATTGCCTAAGTCTAAACCAGTTTTATATTTGTTTTCAAAATAGTTTCATAAACCTCATTGACTCACCAAAGTCAAGAGTACATATCATTTTATGTAGAAAGGGTCGTCATTTTATGTGAAAGAATATCCCAAAACAAAATTATATGATTAAGCAGGGCTAAGCATTTGATTAAACTCTCTAGCCAACACTAATGTATCAACTAGAGTTTGATTCTAAGGTGACAAGGTATAAGGGGTTCAATAACAATGGAGGAAATAACAAATGGGCAATAACTAAATTTAAAACTGAATTGAAATACGTTGAATAGAAATACGCATGCAATATAATTTAAATCAACATAATTTTATTTGAAATTCTGGGATCAACATGATCAAGGAGGGTGACTTGCCTTGCTCTTCAACTTGGTTCAAACCTTCGTCGTCGAATTTTCCCGAATCGTCGAAGTCTACACGTGAAAATAACCCACCAAATTCCAATAAATTCAAATTAAATTCAAATTGACTTCAAATATTTGAAATGAGGCTGGAAATGGATAGAGGGGAATTTTTGATGAATTTCGAAATTTGAATGGGCCAAATCGGAGCTAGAACGAAGGAGAACGGGCTCCGGGAAGTTTGAGAAGAGAGAAAATGGAAAAAAAGGATTTTCTAGAATTATTTTTCTAAAGGAAATTAGATTTATGACGTCAGCGAGGAATTTATTTCCGGATGAATTACTTTTCTACTGGAAAATGAGATTTACTGTGTCAGCATTGCATCAGCAAGGGGTGGCCTGGCTGACCGTGGGCCCTCGGTCCATGGACCGAGTCCACGGGCCATTTGGGGAGCTGAGGTGGCGGGGTGGAGTGCTGGCGCTTGCGTGGCGCCGACGGGGCATGGGAAGCCGAGGTGGCGCCGACGTGGCGTCCACGCGGGCGGATGACATGGACAGGGTGGCCGGGGGAGCTCGGGAGCGGCACCTCGCCGGCGTTCCGGCGAGCGGCAGCCGGCGGCGAGCGGCGCCAGAGGGAGAGGAGGCGCGGGGGAGTGCGGTGGTGGGGGCGGCGGTTACCGGGGGTGGCCGGAGACGGGCCGGCGACGAGGGAGGAGGCGGCGGCGCTCGGGTTCACGGCGCGGCGGAGCTCCGGTGGTCGGGGAGCACGGCGGAGAGGTGGAGAAGCTTCGCGGCGAGGTGAGGGAGGTGATGGCGGTGTCCGCTGAGCGCGAGGATACCGGATGCGGCGGCGATTTCTCGCCGATGTTGGTGGCGACGGCGGCGGTGGGGAAGCACGGCGCAGGGGCGAAGGAGAGCTCGGGGAGGGGAAGGAGAGGCGGAGCGAGGTGCGGTGGGATGTGGCGGAGCCGAAGGGGGCCTTTTATAGGGCAGTGGGGGAGCGGGGCGGAGCGAATCGCTCGCCGGGGCGACGGGGTCATGGTGGCGATTGCGGACGGAAATGGGGGAGGTGGGCGGCGGTTGGGCGCGGGATAGGCGGGAGGTGGGCGCGGGAGGTGGGGGTGGCACGCACGGGATGGCGCGGGTAGCTCGGGAGGAAGGGGAAAGGAGGGGAAGTGGCGGAAATGGCGGAGCGGCCGTCGCGGGAGGCGGGCGCGAGAGGAGGAAGAAGAGGCGCGGGGAGATGAACCCGACAGGCGGGCCCGGGGCGGCAGTGAGAGGGAGAGGAGGGAGACTGCCGAGTGGGGCCGGGGAAGGAGGAGAGAGGGGGAACGGGACGGCGTGCCGACGCGTGGGGCCGGGCGGCCAGAGAGGGGTGAGGTGCGGACGGCCGGATGGGGCGAGTGGGGGCGACGTGGCGGGGATCGGGGCAGCCACGTGGCGGACAGGGAAGAGGGGAAGGCGGGATGGAGGTGACGACGTGGGCGGCAATCTGGCCGTCCACGTGGCGGCCGGAGGGGAGGGGAGAGGGAATTAATTTTCATTTTTGATTTCTGGATTTTCAAAAAAACCTAGAAATTCCATTTAGCCTCAGAAAAATATGAAATAAATTCCAAAAATCTCAGAAAAATTCAGAGAATCTCCTGGAGACATTTGTAACTTAATAAAATTATTTTCAACTAATGTTGGTATTTAATTTTCATATTTAAAATACGTTTTAATTTTAAAAATACATTTTCAATCTCCAGAAAAACCAGGGAACCAAATAAAAGCCAAATAACTCCAAATAACTAAATTGACATAAGATTTTTATAGAAAATCAAAATATAATTTTATTTAATACTTTTAGGTTTTTCTGAAATTGCTTTTCAAATCCAGCTTTTTCAAAAACAGAAATTCAGGGCAAATCCAAATTTAAAACTTTAGGCACAAAAATACTTATTTTAATTTAAAGTTTTATTTTATTCCATTTTTAACCTTTATTTAATTATTTTTATTTTAGCAAAAATTTGGGATGTTACATGTCGGTGCGTTGGACTTCGGGGTCGGTGATGAGGCCGACGTTGGTGGCGCGGGCGTCAGCGTCATTACTCCCAACACCCCGATCAATGCTGCCGGTGCTGAGCGCCGCGCCAGCGGAGGGGTCAATCGTCGCGCCATGAGCATCGACGTTAGCAGCCGCGGCGCTGGCGTCGACGTCCTCCCCTGCATCCGCCGATGCCGATGCCCTGGTACTGATGTGCGTCTCCGCCGCGCCCCTCTTCTTCTCCACCACCGATGATGAAGCTTTCTTTGGTGCCATCCTCTTCGGATCTTGGAGCTTGCTCTTGTCGTCCCCACGGATGGTGCCAACTGTTGTGATTACAGACCAAACAGAGAGAGAGAGTATGGTAATGGAGAGTTAGGTAAGCAATGCTTGGGGCCTCTGTTGGACCGAGATGGCGACAGAGGGGGGTGAATGTCGACTTAAAAAATTTGCCCCCCAAAAGCACCAACAAGAATCTTTCCTCCAATAGCTATGAACAGCTATGCAATGAATGATTCAAGTTCTCTGAAAGGGTATGCTAGACAGGAAAGAGAGCAGAACAGAGAATGAAGGAGTGCAAGCAAAAATAGAAAAATCCACAGCCAAAACCCACTGGGCGGCAGACCGCACATAACAGGCCGGTCAGACCGCTTACCCTAGGCCGGTCTGATCGCCTACTCCTGGCCGGTCTGACCGCCAGCGACCAACCGGTCAGACCGCTCATTACAAGCTGGTCAGACCGCCCCGTGAGCTCCGGTCAGACCACCGGTTAGAAACCGGTCTGACCGCCCGACGGTTTCAGAGCACAGCAGGGGAAGAAAATTCAGACAACAGATATTGCTAACTTGCAGTCTTCAAACAATAGAGGAATTAGAGGTTCCCCCTTGATCTTTTCAGCCCAGAAAAAACAAGAAGACAACCACAATAGCTAGAAGAAACTAGAAAACCAAGTGAATCCAATCCAAGACCAAGAATTTCATATTTAGGCCAAAATCTGAAGAAAAAAAAGTACAGAGACAACACCAAAATCCAAATTCCTCTCCAATCCTTGAATCTTTGACCATGAAACTTTGAGGATAGCTACTTGATAGCCTCAGGACTCAACATGCCAAGTTTCATGCCATCTCATGAATGGAAATATGATTCACATCAAAACCCTAGAAAAGGAAAGATGAACAGAGGAGTCCAAAATACAAAAGCTGGAATCAAGAATGGGCTCTTGGGATTTTAACTGATCAAATGATCTTGAGGCATCATCCCAACAAAGAGCAACCCATTTTGGCACTTCTCAGCAAGAAATCACTCAAATTACACAAAGTGAGAAATCAAGCATAGAGAGTATCGAAGAGCAAAAACCAACAGAGTGACAGAAGTTCGATCAAACTTAAACAAAACCATCTCAGATTGATATTGAGGAAGAGATATACATGATTACATAGGAGAAACAACTCACACCCTCTCTACTTCCCCATACATGCTTGAATGATCAAGAACTTCCTACATCCTCACTCAAAAACACATACAGGGGACACAGGGAAAACCAACGTAGCTCTGCCCACTCCTACCAACTCTCACCAAGTAAAGCCTCAAAGCAAAACAACCTCTCCAAAGGCTCTTTTGACTAAGGCAAAACCCTAACTCTCTTCCAAAGCCATGCATACAACCAGGAATTCACTCCTATTTATAGCCTTTGGCTAACAGGTCTCCAACCCGTTATGCCCGCTAAATCCCGAACGGAATGTAACATCTTGATTTTCAAAGCCTTTTTGAAGCTTTCAAAATAAAATTCACCATTTGGATTTTTTCTGGAATTAATTAAAGCTTAATTGGAATTTTCATTAATTAAAAAGATTTAATATGATTAAATTAAACATTAATATTTGTCAAAAATATTTTATTTGTGTTCCTTGTGTCACAAGGAATTTTTCTGTATTTTCTGGGATTTTTTCGGAGTTTTTTTGAGCTCAATTTTAATTTTTTAAAAAAAAGAGAGAGGAGAGAGAATGAACAGTGCCCATCTTCCCCTCGCGCGCAGAGCTCGATGATCTAGCTCTGTACAGTTTCCTTCTGTTTTTCTCTCTCTTCATAACTTCCAATCCGGACCTTATTTGAATGTACTCCCAAAAGGAAAGTTGTGCCAAATCACGCAAGGAATCCATCCCAACTAGCCTCTTTCCGTTCCATTCATCCGTTTGCCTTTTATTTCTTATTTTCTGAAATAGACTCTAAACCGAAATTCGCAAATTGGAGTCGGTTTCTATCTCTTCCAAGCCTATAAATACGACCCCTTCACCCCCTAAACCCATCCCAAGCCGTGCCAAGCCCCTCAAAGCCCAGGACGTCGTCGGCACCGAGGCCCTTCGATCCCGAAATTGCTCGTCGCGTCTCGAGCTATCCGGTGAGTTCTTCCGTGATCCTTTCGCGTCACATTGTGCCATCATGTTCCATCTACCTTCTAGCCAAGTTAATTTGATTTTGGTGCAGCCAATCTCCCGGAATCGAGTTTTCCCCAATCTAGGTCAAGAGCGCTTCCCGATGTCGATTCGTCGTCTCCGGTAAGCTTTAGCCTGTGCAATTGCCTCACCGCGTTCTACGCCGTGCTCACTCCCATTTCCCCAAAAACTCACCACAAATTTTCACCTCCGAACCTCGCCATGGCCGCCAATGGCATCTCGTGTCCCCCATCTACCCGGTGATGTTTTCACCAATCCATTCACGTCACATTGTACCAAACCATCCCAGGTAGCTACCCTCCAAATGGTTTTAGATTTCGTTCACCGAGCACCAAGATATTAAGTTTTCCATTTTTCCTTCCCGACGTCGTTCAAGCGTCGATTGCGCCGTCACCGATGGGTTTCTGGCCGAGCCGATAATTTTCCTAGCTTCACCAAGCCGCATTCTAGCCCATGCTCACCCTACTTCTCCATATTCTATGCCCGAGTTTTATTCCTATATCCAACCTATATCGTTGTAGCCGCTCATGCCGTCACCGTGCTCCGTTTGGCGTGCTGTCACTTCCTATGTGTGTCTTAGGTCCCTAACAACCCATTTTGCTAGTTAGATTCACCTCCCATACTTCCTCTCGCCAGCGCTAGCCTTCTCTCCAAAAGTACTGTTCTCGGATGAACAGTAATTTTTGCTATTTTCCAGCATTTTCTCGCCCGGCAAACTTTAGATCGCTCGTTCTCCTTCGTCCTAGCTCCGATTGACCCAATTCTTTTTCCTAAATTCATCTAAAATTGAGATCTATCTTTTAGTTCTGGTTTTGCAGTTTTTGGAGTTTATTTGGATTCTATTTGAATTTATTTTTGTGTTTCATTTCGCTTTCTCTCTCGTTAGATCACGCGTTCAAAGGAGCTGAAGCCGGATTCGAAGATCAAGAATTCCTAACTGAGCAAGGCCAAGGCAAGTCGTGTCCTTTGATCATGTTGAACCTAGATTTCAAATCTATTATGTATTTTTTTTAAATTATCGTGCATTGCTACTTTATTATAAAACCCTTGTATTGGTAGTTAATGACCTAATTGATTATTTCCTCCTTGATAATTTGAATACCATGATTCTATTGTCACCATAGGACGGGAAATTATTTAGTGATGCAATACTAGTTGTCACATGGGTGGTACGTTTAGAATTGCTTAGCCATGCTAGTGTTACATTGGGTCTATCATCACAGGTGATTAAATGATTAATTTTGACTTAATGATATATTGGAACATGGTGGTAACCACAATGATAAAATTTGTGTGCCGTGACATTGGGGTGTCATTGGTGTTGGTTATACAAACTTGGTTTTCACTTAGGCGAATGATCGTGCAGTAAAGGGGGTGCAGTTTGCACATTGGGATGTGGATGTTTCGCCTGGGTAATACTTAAGGACTTAACTTCGTGCGCCATTGATCTGAGCCTTACCGTACAACCACATGTCCCATACCAGCCATGTGGTAGTACGATTAGGGCTTTGCAACAGTAGCTCACAGACCGGTCCTTAATTGACTCAGGCCCAACCACATACCCCCGTGCACGACAATCAACCACTGCGGCTCCAACCAACAGGGCATGCCTGCACCCACCATTCTAACCAATTGCCTAAGTCTAAACCAGTTTTATATTTGTTTTCAAAATAGTTTCATAAACCTCATTGACTCACCAAAGTCAAGAGTACATATCATTTTATGTAGAAAGGGTCGTCATTTTATGTGAAAGAATATCCCAAAACAAAATTATATGATTAAGCAGGGCTAAGCATTTGATTAAACTCTCTAGCCAACACTAATGTATCAACTAGAGTTTGATTCTAAGGTGACAAGGTATAAGGGGTTCAATAACAATGGAGGAAATAACAAATGGGCAATAACTAAATTTAAAACTGAATTGAAATACGTTGAATAGAAATACGCATGCAATATAATTTAAATCAACATAATTTTATTTGAAATTCTGGGATCAACATGATCAAGGAGGGTGACTTGCCTTGCTCTTCAACTTGGTTCAAACCTTCGTCGTCGAATTTTCCCGAATCGTCGAAGTCTACACGTGAAAATAACCCACCAAATTCCAATAAATTCAAATTAAATTCAAATTGACTTCAAATATTTGAAATGAGGCTGGAAATGGATAGAGGGGAATTTTTGATGAATTTCGAAATTTGAATGGGCCAAATCGGAGCTAGAACGAAGGAGAACGGGCTCCGGGAAGTTTGAGAAGAGAGAAAATGGAAAAAAAGGATTTTCTAGAATTATTTTTCTAAAGGAAATTAGATTTATGACGTCAGCGAGGAATTTATTTCCGGATGAATTACTTTTCTACTGGAAAATGAGATTTACTGTGTCAGCATTGCATCAGCAAGGGGTGGCCTGGCTGACCGTGGGCCCTCGGTCCATGGACCGAGTCCACGGGCCATTTGGGGAGCTGAGGTGGCGGGGTGGAGTGCTGGCGCTTGCGTGGCGCCGACGGGGCATGGGAAGCCGAGGTGGCGCCGACGTGGCGTCCACGCGGGCGGATGACATGGACAGGGTGGCCGGGGGAGCTCGGGAGCGGCACCTCGCCGGCGTTCCGGCGAGCGGCAGCCGGCGGCGAGCGGCGCCAGAGGGAGAGGAGGCGCGGGGGAGTGCGGTGGTGGGGGCGGCGGTTACCGGGGGTGGCCGGAGACGGGCCGGCGACGAGGGAGGAGGCGGCGGCGCTCGGGTTCACGGCGCGGCGGAGCTCCGGTGGTCGGGGAGCACGGCGGAGAGGTGGAGAAGCTTCGCGGCGAGGTGAGGGAGGTGATGGCGGTGTCCGCTGAGCGCGAGGATACCGGATGCGGCGGCGATTTCTCGCCGATGTTGGTGGCGACGGCGGCGGTGGGGAAGCACGGCGCAGGGGCGAAGGAGAGCTCGGGGAGGGGAAGGAGAGGCGGAGCGAGGTGCGGTGGGATGTGGCGGAGCCGAAGGGGGCCTTTTATAGGGCAGTGGGGGAGCGGGGCGGAGCGAATCGCTCGCCGGGGCGACGGGGTCATGGTGGCGATTGCGGACGGAAATGGGGGAGGTGGGCGGCGGTTGGGCGCGGGATAGGCGGGAGGTGGGCGCGGGAGGTGGGGGTGGCACGCACGGGATGGCGCGGGTAGCTCGGGAGGAAGGGGAAAGGAGGGGAAGTGGCGGAAATGGCGGAGCGGCCGTCGCGGGAGGCGGGCGCGAGAGGAGGAAGAAGAGGCGCGGGGAGATGAACCCGACAGGCGGGCCCGGGGCGGCAGTGAGAGGGAGAGGAGGGAGACTGCCGAGTGGGGCCGGGGAAGGAGGAGAGAGGGGGAACGGGACGGCGTGCCGACGCGTGGGGCCGGGCGGCCAGAGAGGGGTGAGGTGCGGACGGCCGGATGGGGCGAGTGGGGGCGACGTGGCGGGGATCGGGGCAGCCACGTGGCGGACAGGGAAGAGGGGAAGGCGGGATGGAGGTGACGACGTGGGCGGCAATCTGGCCGTCCACGTGGCGGCCGGAGGGGAGGGGAGAGGGAATTAATTTTCATTTTTGATTTCTGGATTTTCAAAAAAACCTAGAAATTCCATTTAGCCTCAGAAAAATATGAAATAAATTCCAAAAATCTCAGAAAAATTCAGAGAATCTCCTGGAGACATTTGTAACTTAATAAAATTATTTTCAACTAATGTTGGTATTTAATTTTCATATTTAAAATACGTTTTAATTTTAAAAATACATTTTCAATCTCCAGAAAAACCAGGGAACCAAATAAAAGCCAAATAACTCCAAATAACTAAATTGACATAAGATTTTTATAGAAAATCAAAATATAATTTTATTTAATACTTTTAGGTTTTTCTGAAATTGCTTTTCAAATCCAGCTTTTTCAAAAACAGAAATTCAGGGCAAATCCAAATTTAAAACTTTAGGCACAAAAATACTTATTTTAATTTAAAGTTTTATTTTATTCCATTTTTAACCTTTATTTAATTATTTTTATTTTAGCAAAAATTTGGGATGTTACATGTCGGTGCGTTGGACTTCGGGGTCGGTGATGAGGCCGACGTTGGTGGCGCGGGCGTCAGCGTCATTACTCCCAACACCCCGATCAATGCTGCCGGTGCTGAGCGCCGCGCCAGCGGAGGGGTCAATCGTCGCGCCATGAGCATCGACGTTAGCAGCCGCGGCGCTGGCGTCGACGTCCTCCCCTGCATCCGCCGATGCCGATGCCCTGGTACTGATGTGCGTCTCCGCCGCGCCCCTCTTCTTCTCCACCACCGATGATGAAGCTTTCTTTGGTGCCATCCTCTTCGGATCTTGGAGCTTGCTCTTGTCGTCCCCACGGATGGTGCCAACTGTTGTGATTACAGACCAAACAGAGAGAGAGAGTATGGTAATGGAGAGTTAGGTAAGCAATGCTTGGGGCCTCTGTTGGACCGAGATGGCGACAGAGGGGGGTGAATGTCGACTTAAAAAATTTGCCCCCCAAAAGCACCAACAAGAATCTTTCCTCCAATAGCTATGAACAGCTATGCAATGAATGATTCAAGTTCTCTGAAAGGGTATGCTAGACAGGAAAGAGAGCAGAACAGAGAATGAAGGAGTGCAAGCAAAAATAGAAAAATCCACAGCCAAAACCCACTGGGCGGCAGACCGCACATAACAGGCCGGTCAGACCGCTTACCCTAGGCCGGTCTGATCGCCTACTCCTGGCCGGTCTGACCGCCAGCGACCAACCGGTCAGACCGCTCATTACAAGCTGGTCAGACCGCCCCGTGAGCTCCGGTCAGACCACCGGTTAGAAACCGGTCTGACCGCCCGACGGTTTCAGAGCACAGCAGGGGAAGAAAATTCAGACAACAGATATTGCTAACTTGCAGTCTTCAAACAATAGAGGAATTAGAGGTTCCCCCTTGATCTTTTCAGCCCAGAAAAAACAAGAAGACAACCACAATAGCTAGAAGAAACTAGAAAACCAAGTGAATCCAATCCAAGACCAAGAATTTCATATTTAGGCCAAAATCTGAAGAAAAAAAAGTACAGAGACAACACCAAAATCCAAATTCCTCTCCAATCCTTGAATCTTTGACCATGAAACTTTGAGGATAGCTACTTGATAGCCTCAGGACTCAACATGCCAAGTTTCATGCCATCTCATGAATGGAAATATGATTCACATCAAAACCCTAGAAAAGGAAAGATGAACAGAGGAGTCCAAAATACAAAAGCTGGAATCAAGAATGGGCTCTTGGGATTTTAACTGATCAAATGATCTTGAGGCATCATCCCAACAAAGAGCAACCCATTTTGGCACTTCTCAGCAAGAAATCACTCAAATTACACAAAGTGAGAAATCAAGCATAGAGAGTATCGAAGAGCAAAAACCAACAGAGTGACAGAAGTTCGATCAAACTTAAACAAAACCATCTCAGATTGATATTGAGGAAGAGATATACATGATTACATAGGAGAAACAACTCACACCCTCTCTACTTCCCCATACATGCTTGAATGATCAAGAACTTCCTACATCCTCACTCAAAAACACATACAGGGGACACAGGGAAAACCAACGTAGCTCTGCCCACTCCTACCAACTCTCACCAAGTAAAGCCTCAAAGCAAAACAACCTCTCCAAAGGCTCTTTTGACTAAGGCAAAACCCTAACTCTCTTCCAAAGCCATGCATACAACCAGGAATTCACTCCTATTTATAGCCTTTGGCTAACAGGTCTCCAACCCGTTATGCCCGCTAAATCCCGAACGGAATGTAACATCTTGATTTTCAAAGCCTTTTTGAAGCTTTCAAAATAAAATTCACCATTTGGATTTTTTCTGGAATTAATTAAAGCTTAATTGGAATTTTCATTAATTAAAAAGATTTAATATGATTAAATTAAACATTAATATTTGTCAAAAATATTTTATTTGTGTTCCTTGTGTCACAAGGAATTTTTCTGTATTTTCTGGGATTTTTTCGGAGTTTTTTTGAGCTCAATTTTAATTTTTTAAAAAAAAGAGAGAGGAGAGAGAATGAACAGTGCCCATCTTCCCCTCGCGCGCAGAGCTCGATGATCTAGCTCTGTACAGTTTCCTTCTGTTTTTCTCTCTCTTCATAACTTCCAATCCGGACCTTATTTGAATGTACTCCCAAAAGGAAAGTTGTGCCAAATCACGCAAGGAATCCATCCCAACTAGCCTCTTTCCGTTCCATTCATCCGTTTGCCTTTTATTTCTTATTTTCTGAAATAGACTCTAAACCGAAATTCGCAAATTGGAGTCGGTTTCTATCTCTTCCAAGCCTATAAATACGACCCCTTCACCCCCTAAACCCATCCCAAGCCGTGCCAAGCCCCTCAAAGCCCAGGACGTCGTCGGCACCGAGGCCCTTCGATCCCGAAATTGCTCGTCGCGTCTCGAGCTATCCGGTGAGTTCTTCCGTGATCCTTTCGCGTCACATTGTGCCATCATGTTCCATCTACCTTCTAGCCAAGTTAATTTGATTTTGGTGCAGCCAATCTCCCGGAATCGAGTTTTCCCCAATCTAGGTCAAGAGCGCTTCCCGATGTCGATTCGTCGTCTCCGGTAAGCTTTAGCCTGTGCAATTGCCTCACCGCGTTCTACGCCGTGCTCACTCCCATTTCCCCAAAAACTCACCACAAATTTTCACCTCCGAACCTCGCCATGGCCGCCAATGGCATCTCGTGTCCCCCATCTACCCGGTGATGTTTTCACCAATCCATTCACGTCACATTGTACCAAACCATCCCAGGTAGCTACCCTCCAAATGGTTTTAGATTTCGTTCACCGAGCACCAAGATATTAAGTTTTCCATTTTTCCTTCCCGACGTCGTTCAAGCGTCGATTGCGCCGTCACCGATGGGTTTCTGGCCGAGCCGATAATTTTCCTAGCTTCACCAAGCCGCATTCTAGCCCATGCTCACCCTACTTCTCCATATTCTATGCCCGAGTTTTATTCCTATATCCAACCTATATCGTTGTAGCCGCTCATGCCGTCACCGTGCTCCGTTTGGCGTGCTGTCACTTCCTATGTGTGTCTTAGGTCCCTAACAACCCATTTTGCTAGTTAGATTCACCTCCCATACTTCCTCTCGCCAGCGCTAGCCTTCTCTCCAAAAGTACTGTTCTCGGATGAACAGTAATTTTTGCTATTTTCCAGCATTTTCTCGCCCGGCAAACTTTAGATCGCTCGTTCTCCTTCGTCCTAGCTCCGATTGACCCAATTCTTTTTCCTAAATTCATCTAAAATTGAGATCTATCTTTTAGTTCTGGTTTTGCAGTTTTTGGAGTTTATTTGGATTCTATTTGAATTTATTTTTGTGTTTCATTTCGCTTTCTCTCTCGTTAGATCACGCGTTCAAAGGAGCTGAAGCCGGATTCGAAGATCAAGAATTCCTAACTGAGCAAGGCCAAGGCAAGTCGTGTCCTTTGATCATGTTGAACCTAGATTTCAAATCTATTATGTATTTTTTTTAAATTATCGTGCATTGCTACTTTATTATAAAACCCTTGTATTGGTAGTTAATGACCTAATTGATTATTTCCTCCTTGATAATTTGAATACCATGATTCTATTGTCACCATAGGACGGGAAATTATTTAGTGATGCAATACTAGTTGTCACATGGGTGGTACGTTTAGAATTGCTTAGCCATGCTAGTGTTACATTGGGTCTATCATCACAGGTGATTAAATGATTAATTTTGACTTAATGATATATTGGAACATGGTGGTAACCACAATGATAAAATTTGTGTGCCGTGACATTGGGGTGTCATTGGTGTTGGTTATACAAACTTGGTTTTCACTTAGGCGAATGATCGTGCAGTAAAGGGGGTGCAGTTTGCACATTGGGATGTGGATGTTTCGCCTGGGTAATACTTAAGGACTTAACTTCGTGCGCCATTGATCTGAGCCTTACCGTACAACCACATGTCCCATACCAGCCATGTGGTAGTACGATTAGGGCTTTGCAACAGTAGCTCACAGACCGGTCCTTAATTGACTCAGGCCCAACCACATACCCCCGTGCACGACAATCAACCACTGCGGCTCCAACCAACAGGGCATGCCTGCACCCACCATTCTAACCAATTGCCTAAGTCTAAACCAGTTTTATATTTGTTTTCAAAATAGTTTCATAAACCTCATTGACTCACCAAAGTCAAGAGTACATATCATTTTATGTAGAAAGGGTCGTCATTTTATGTGAAAGAATATCCCAAAACAAAATTATATGATTAAGCAGGGCTAAGCATTTGATTAAACTCTCTAGCCAACACTAATGTATCAACTAGAGTTTGATTCTAAGGTGACAAGGTATAAGGGGTTCAATAACAATGGAGGAAATAACAAATGGGCAATAACTAAATTTAAAACTGAATTGAAATACGTTGAATAGAAATACGCATGCAATATAATTTAAATCAACATAATTTTATTTGAAATTCTGGGATCAACATGATCAAGGAGGGTGACTTGCCTTGCTCTTCAACTTGGTTCAAACCTTCGTCGTCGAATTTTCCCGAATCGTCGAAGTCTACACGTGAAAATAACCCACCAAATTCCAATAAATTCAAATTAAATTCAAATTGACTTCAAATATTTGAAATGAGGCTGGAAATGGATAGAGGGGAATTTTTAATGAATTTAGAAATTTGAATGGGCCAAATCGGAGCTAGAACGAAGGAGAACGGGCTCCGGGAAGTTTGAGAAGAGAGAAAATGGAAAAAAAGGATTTTCTAGAATTATTTTTCTAAAGGAAATTAGATTTATGACGTCAGCGAGGAATTTATTTCCGGATGAATTACTTTTCTACTGGAAAATGAGATTTACTGTGTCAGCATTGCATCAGCAAGGGGTGGCCTGGCTGACCGTGGGCCCTCGGTCCATGGACCGAGTCCACGGGCCATTTGGGGAGCTGAGGTGGCGGGGTGGAGTGCTGGCGCTTGCGTGGCGCCGACGGGGCATGGGAAGCCGAGGTGGCGCCGACGTGGCGTCCACGCGGGCGGATGACATGGACAGGGTGGCCGGGGGAGCTCGGGAGCGGCACCTCGCCGGCGTTCCGGCGAGCGGCAGCCGGCGGCGAGCGGCGCCAGAGGGAGAGGAGGCGCGGGGGAGTGCGGTGGTGGGGGCGGCGGTTACCGGGGGTGGCCGGAGACGGGCCGGCGACGAGGGAGGAGGCGGCGACGCTCGGGTTCACGGCGCGGCGGAGCTCCGGTGGTCGGGGAGCACGGCGGAGAGGTGGAGAAGCTTCGCGGCGAGGTGAGGGAGGTGATGGCGGTGTCCGCTGAGCGCGAGGATACCGGATGCGGCGGCGATTTCTCGCCGATGTTGGTGGCGACGGCGGCGGTGGGGAAGCACGGCGCAGGGGCGAAGGAGAGCTCGGGGAGGGGAAGGAGAGGCGGAGCGAGGTGCGGTGGGATGTGGCGGAGCCGAAGGGGGCCTTTTATAGGGCAGTGGGGGAGCGGGGCGGAGCGAATCGCTCGCCGGGGCGACGGGGTCATGGTGGCGATTGCGGACGGAAATGGGGGAGGTGGGCGGCGGTTGGGCGCGGGATAGGCGGGAGGTGGGCGCGGGAGGTGGGGGTGGCACGCACGGGATGGCGCGGGTAGCTCGGGAGGAAGGGGAAAGGAGGGGAAGTGGCGGAAATGGCGGAGCGGCCGTCGCGGGAGGCGGGCGCGAGAGGAGGAAGAAGAGGCGCGGGGAGATGAACCCGACAGGCGGGCCCGGGGCGGCAGTGAGAGGGAGAGGAGGGAGACTGCCGAGTGGGGCCGGGGAAGGAGGAGAGAGGGGGAACGGGACGGCGTGCCGACGCGTGGGGCCGGGCGGCCAGAGAGGGGTGAGGTGCGGACGGCCGGATGGGGCGAGTGGGGGCGACGTGGCGGGGATCGGGGCAGCCACGTGGCGGACAGGGAAGAGGGGAAGGCGGGATGGAGGTGACGACGTGGGCGGCAATCTGGCCGTCCACGTGGCGGCCGGAGGGGAGGGGAGAGGGAATTAATTTTCATTTTTGATTTCTGGATTTTCAAAAAAACCTAGAAATTCCATTTAGCCTCAGAAAAATATGAAATAAATTCCAAAAATCTCAGAAAAATTCAGAGAATCTCCTGGAGACATTTGTAACTTAATAAAATTATTTTCAACTAATGTTGGTATTTAATTTTCATATTTAAAATACGTTTTAATTTTAAAAATACATTTTCAATCTCCAGAAAAACCAGGGAACCAAATAAAAGCCAAATAACTCCAAATAACTAAATTGACATAAGATTTTTATAGAAAATCAAAATATAATTTTATTTAATACTTTTAGGTTTTTCTGAAATTGCTTTTCAAATCCAGCTTTTTCAAAAACAGAAATTCAGGGCAAATCCAAATTTAAAACTTTAGGCACAAAAATACTTATTTTAATTTAAAGTTTTATTTTATTCCATTTTTAACCTTTATTTAATTATTTTTATTTTAGCAAAAATTTGGGATGTTACATGTCGGTGCGTTGGACTTCGGGGTCGGTGATGAGGCCGACGTTGGTGGCGCGGGCGTCAGCGTCATTACTCCCAACACCCCGATCAATGCTGCCGGTGCTGAGCGCCACGCCAGCGGAGGGGTCAATCGTCGCGCCATGAGCATCGACGTTAGCAGCCGCGGCGCTGGCGTCGACGTCCTCCCCTGCATCCGCCGATGCCGATGCCCTGGTACTGATGTGCGTCTCCGCCGCGCCCCTCTTCTTCTCCGCCACCGATGATGAAGCTTTCTTTGGTGCCATCCTCTTCGGATCTTGGAGCTTGCTCTTGTCGTCCCCACGGATGGTGCCAACTGTTGTGATTACAGACCAAACAGAGAGAGAGAGTATGGTAATGGAGAGTTAGGTAAGCAATGCTTGGGGCCTCTGTTGGACCGAGATGGCGACAGAGGGGGGTGAATGTCGACTTAAAAAATTTGCCCCCCAAAAGCACCAACAAGAATCTTTCCTCCAATAGCTATGAACAGCTATGCAATGAATGATTCAAGTTCTCTGAAAGGGTATGCTAGACAGGAAAGAGAGCAGAACAGAGAATGAAGGAGTGCAAGCAAAAATAGAAAAATCCACAGCCAAAACCCACTGGGCGGCAGACCGCACATAACAGGCCGGTCAGACCGCTTACCCTAGGCCGGTCTGATCGCCTACTCCTGGCCGGTCTGACCGCCAGCGACCAACCGGTCAGACCGCTCATTACAAGCTGGTCAGACCGCCCCGTGAGCTCCGGTCAGACCACCGGTTAGAAACCGGTCTGACCGCCCGACGGTTTCAGAGCACAGCAGGGGAAGAAAATTCAGACAACAGATATTGCTAACTTGCAGTCTTCAAACAATAGAGGAATTAGAGGTTCCCCCTTGATCTTTTCAGCCCAGAAAAAACAAGAAGACAACCACAATAGCTAGAAGAAACTAGAAAACCAAGTGAATCCAATCCAAGACCAAGAATTTCATATTTAGGCCAAAATCTGAAGAAAAAAAAGTACAGAGACAACACCAAAATCCAAATTCCTCTCCAATCCTTGAATCTTTGACCATGAAACTTTGAGGATAGCTACTTGATAGCCTCAGGACTCAACATGCCAAGTTTCATGCCATCTCATGAATGGAAATATGATTCACATCAAAACCCTAGAAAAGGAAAGATGAACAGAGGAGTCCAAAATACAAAAGCTGGAATCAAGAATGGGCTCTTGGGATTTTAACTGATCAAATGATCTTGAGGCATCATCCCAACAAAGAGCAACCCATTTTGGCACTTCTCAGCAAGAAATCACTCAAATTACACAAAGTGAGAAATCAAGCATAGAGAGTATCGAAGAGCAAAAACCAACAGAGTGACAGAAGTTCGATCAAACTTAAACAAAACCATCTCAGATTGATATTGAGGAAGAGATATACATGATTACATAGGAGAAACAACTCACACCCTCTCTACTTCCCCATACATGCTTGAATGATCAAGAACTTCCTACATCCTCACTCAAAAACACATACAGGGGACACAGGGAAAACCAACGTAGCTCTGCCCACTCCTACCAACTCTCACCAAGTAAAGCCTCAAAGCAAAACAACCTCTCCAAAGGCTCTTTTGACTAAGGCAAAACCCTAACTCTCTTCCAAAGCCATGCATACAACCAGGAATTCACTCCTATTTATAGCCTTTGGCTAACAGGTCTCCAACCCGTTATGCCCGCTAAATCCCGAACGGAATGTAACATCTTGATTTTCAAAGCCTTTTTGAAGCTTTCAAAATAAAATTCACCATTTGGATTTTTTCTGGAATTAATTAAAGCTTAATTGGAATTTTCATTAATTAAAAAGATTTAATATGATTAAATTAAACATTAATATTTGTCAAAAATATTTTATTTGTGTTCCTTGTGTCACAAGGAATTTTTCTGTATTTTCTGGGATTTTTTCGGAGTTTTTTTGAGCTCAATTTTAATTTTTTAAAAAAAAGAGAGAGGAGAGAGAATGAACAGTGCCCATCTTCCCCTCGCGCGCAGAGCTCGATGATCTAGCTCTGTACAGTTTCCTTCTGTTTTTCTCTCTCTTCATAACTTCCAATCCGGACCTTATTTGAATGTACTCCCAAAAGGAAAGTTGTGCCAAATCACGCAAGGAATCCATCCCAACTAGCCTCTTTCCGTTCCATTCATCCGTTTGCCTTTTATTTCTTATTTTCTGAAATAGACTCTAAACCGAAATTCGCAAATTGGAGTCGGTTTCTATCTCTTCCAAGCCTATAAATACGACCCCTTCACCCCCTAAACCCATCCCAAGCCGTGCCAAGCCCCTCAAAGCCCAGGACGTCGTCGGCACCGAGGCCCTTCGATCCCGAAATTGCTCGTCGCGTCTCGAGCTATCCGGTGAGTTCTTCCGTGATCCTTTCGCGTCACATTGTGCCATCATGTTCCATCTACCTTCTAGCCAAGTTAATTTGATTTTGGTGCAGCCAATCTCCCGGAATCGAGTTTTCCCCAATCTAGGTCAAGAGCGCTTCCCGATGTCGATTCGTCGTCTCCGGTAAGCTTTAGCCTGTGCAATTGCCTCACCGCGTTCTACGCCGTGCTCACTCCCATTTCCCCAAAAACTCACCACAAATTTTCACCTCCGAACCTCGCCATGGCCGCCAATGGCATCTCGTGTCCCCCATCTACCCGGTGATGTTTTCACCAATCCATTCACGTCACATTGTACCAAACCATCCCAGGTAGCTACCCTCCAAATGGTTTTAGATTTCGTTCACCGAGCACCAAGATATTAAGTTTTCCATTTTTCCTTCCCGACGTCGTTCAAGCGTCGATTGCGCCGTCACCGATGGGTTTCTGGCCGAGCCGATAATTTTCCTAGCTTCACCAAGCCGCATTCTAGCCCATGCTCACCCTACTTCTCCATATTCTATGCCCGAGTTTTATTCCTATATCCAACCTATATCGTTGTAGCCGCTCATGCCGTCACCGTGCTCCGTTTGGCGTGCTGTCACTTCCTATGTGTGTCTTAGGTCCCTAACAACCCATTTTGCTAGTTAGATTCACCTCCCATACTTCCTCTCGCCAGCGCTAGCCTTCTCTCCAAAAGTACTGTTCTCGGATGAACAGTAATTTTTGCTATTTTCCAGCATTTTCTCGCCCGGCAAACTTTAGATCGCTCGTTCTCCTTCATCCTAGCTCCGATTGACCCAATTCTTTTTCCTAAATTCATCTAAAATTGAGATCTATCTTTTAGTTCTGGTTTTGCAGTTTTTGGAGTTTATTTGGATTCTATTTGAATTTATTTTTGTGTTTCATTTCGCTTTCTCTCTCGTTAGATCACGCGTTCAAAGGAGCTGAAGCCGGATTCGAAGATCAAGAATTCCTAACTGAGCAAGGCCAAGGCAAGTCGTGTCCTTTGATCATGTTGAACCTAGATTTCAAATCTATTATGTATTTTTTTTAAATTATCGTGCATTGCTACTTTATTATAAAACCCTTGTATTGGTAGTTAATGACCTAATTGATTATTTCCTCCTTGATAATTTGAATACCATGATTCTATTGTCACCATAGGACGGGAAATTATTTAGTGATGCAATACTAGTTGTCACATGGGTGGTACGTTTAGAATTGCTTAGCCATGCTAGTGTTACATTGGGTCTATCATCACAGGTGATTAAATGATTAATTTTGACTTAATGATATATTGGAACATGGTGGTAACCACAATGATAAAATTTGTGTGCCGTGACATTGGGGTGTCATTGGTGTTGGTTATACAAACTTGGTTTTCACTTAGGCGAATGATCGTGCAGTAAAGGGGGTGCAGTTTGCACATTGGGATGTGGATGTTTCGCCTGGGTAATACTTAAGGACTTAACTTCGTGCGCCATTGATCTGAGCCTTACCGTACAACCACATGTCCCATACCAGCCATGTGGTAGTACGATTAGGGCTTTGCAACAGTAGCTCACAGACCGGTCCTTAATTGACTCAGGCCCAACCACATACCCCCGTGCACGACAATCAACCACTGCGGCTCCAACCAACAGGGCATGCCTGCACCCACCATTCTAACCAATTGCCTAAGTCTAAACCAGTTTTATATTTGTTTTCAAAATAGTTTCATAAACCTCATTGACTCACCAAAGTCAAGAGTACATATCATTTTATGTAGAAAGGGTCGTCATTTTATGTGAAAGAATATCCCAAAACAAAATTATATGATTAAGCAGGGCTAAGCATTTGATTAAACTCTCTAGCCAACACTAATGTATCAACTAGAGTTTGATTCTAAGGTGACAAGGTATAAGGGGTTCAATAACAATGGAGGAAATAACAAATGGGCAATAACTAAATTTAAAACTGAATTGAAATACGTTGAATAGAAATACGCATGCAATATAATTTAAATCAACATAATTTTATTTGAAATTCTGGGATCAACATGATCAAGGAGGGTGACTTGCCTTGCTCTTCAACTTGGTTCAAACCTTCGTCGTCGAATTTTCCCGAATCGTCGAAGTCTACACGTGAAAATAACCCACCAAATTCCAATAAATTCAAATTAAATTCAAATTGACTTCAAATATTTGAAATGAGGCTGGAAATGGATAGAGGGGAATTTTTGATGAATTTAGAAATTTGAATGGGCCAAATCGGAGCTAGAACGAAGGAGAACGGGCTCCGGGAAGTTTGAGAAGAGAGAAAATGGAAAAAAAGGATTTTCTAGAATTATTTTTCTAAAGGAAATTAGATTTATGATGTCAGCGAGGAATTTATTTCCGGATGAATTACTTTTCTACTGGAAAATGAGATTTACTGTGTCAGCATTGCATCAGCAAGGGGTGGCCTGGCTGACCGTGGGCCCTCGGTCCATGGACCGAGTCCACGGGCCATTTGGGGAGCTGAGGTGGCGGGGTGGAGTGCTGGCGCTTGCGTGGCGCCGACGGGGCATGGGAAGCCGAGGTGGCGCCGACGTGGCGTCCACGCGGGCGGATGACATGGACAGGGTGGCCGGGGGAGCTCGGGAGCGGCACCTCGCCGGCGTTCCGGCGAGCGGCAGCCGGCGGCGAGCGGCGCCAGAGGGAGAGGAGGCGCGGGGGAGTGCGGTGGTGGGGGCGGCGGTTACCGGGGGTGGCCGGAGACGGGCCGGCGACGAGGGAGGAGGCGGCGGCGCTCGGGTTCACGGCGCGGCGGAGCTCCGGTGGTCGGGGAGCACGGCGGAGAGGTGGAGAAGCTTCGCGGCGAGGTGAGGGAGGTGATGGCGGTGTCCGCTGAGCGCGAGGATACCGGATGCGGCGGCGATTTCTCGCCGATGTTGGTGGCGACGGCGGCGGTGGGGAAGCACGGCACAGGGGCGAAGGAGAGCTCGGGGAGGGGAAGGAGAGGCGGAGCGAGGTGCGGTGGGATGTGGCGGAGCCGAAGGGGGCCTTTTATAGGGCAGTGGGGGAGCGGGGCGGAGCGAATCGCTCGCCGGGGCGACGGGGTCATGGTGGCGATTGCGGACGGAAATGGGGGAGGTGGGCGGCGGTTGGGCGCGGGATAGGCGGGAGGTGGGCGCGGGAGGTGGGGGTGGCACGCACGGGATGGCGCGGGTAGCTCGGGAGGAAGGGGAAAGGAGGGGAAGTGGCAGAAATGGCGGAGCGGCCGTCGCGGGAGGCGGGCGCGAGAGGAGGAAGAAGAGGCGCGGGGAGATGAACCCGACAGGCGGGCCCGGGGCGGCAGTGAGAGGGAGAGGAGGGAGACTGCCGAGTGGGGCCGGGGAAGGAGGAGAGAGGGGGAACGGGACGGCGTGCCGACGCGTGGGGCCGGGCGGCCAGAGAGGGGTGAGGTGCGGACGGCCGGATGGGGCGAGTGGGGGCGACGTGGCGGGGATCGGGGCAGCCACGTGGCGGACAGGGAAGAGGGGAAGGCGGGATGGAGGTGACGACGTGGGCGGCAATCTGGCCGTCCACGTGGCGGCCGGAGGGGAGGGGAGAGGGAATTAATTTTCATTTTTGATTTCTGGATTTTCAAAAAAACCTAGAAATTCCATTTAGCCTCAGAAAAATATGAAATAAATTCCAAAAATCTCAGAAAAATTCAGAGAATCTCCTGGAGACATTTGTAACTTAATAAAATTATTTTCAACTAATGTTGGTATTTAATTTTCATATTTAAAATACGTTTTAATTTTAAAAATACATTTTCAATCTCCAGAAAAACCAGGGAACCAAATAAAAGCCAAATAACTCCAAATAACTAAATTGACATAAGATTTTTATAGAAAATCAAAATATAATTTTATTTAATACTTTTAGGTTTTTCTGAAATTGCTTTTCAAATCCAGCTTTTTCAAAAACAGAAATTCAGGGCAAATCCAAATTTAAAACTTTAGGCACAAAAATACTTATTTTAATTTAAAGTTTTATTTTATTCCATTTTTAACCTTTATTTAATTATTTTTATTTTAGCAAAAATTTGGGATGTTACATGTCGGTGCGTTGGACTTCGGGGTCGGTGATGAGGCCGACGTTGGTGGCGCGGGCGTCAGCGTCATTACTCCCAACACCCCGATCAATGCTGCCAGTGCTGAGCGCCGCGCCAGCGGAGGGGTCAATCGTCGCGCCATGAGCATCGACGTTAGCAGCCGCGGCGCTGGCGTCGACGTCCTCCCCTGCATCCGCCGATGCCGATGCCCTGGTACTGATGTGCGTCTCCGCCGCGCCCCTCTTCTTCTCCGCCACCGATGATGAAGCTTTCTTTGGTGCCATCCTCTTCGGATCTTGGAGCTTGCTCTTGTCGTCCCCACGGATGGTGCCAACTGTTGTGATTACAGACCAAACAGAGAGAGAGAGTATGGTAATGGAGAGTTAGGTAAGCAATGCTTGGGGCCTCTGTTGGACCGAGATGGCGACAGAGGGGGGTGAATGTCGACTTAAAAAATTTGCCCCCCAAAAGCACCAACAAGAATCTTTCCTCCAATAGCTATGAACAGCTATGCAATGAATGATTCAAGTTCTCTGAAAGGGTATGCTAGACAGGAAAGAGAGCAGAACAGAGAATGAAGGCGTGCAAGCAAAAATAGAAAAATCCACAGCCAAAACCCACTGGGCGGCAGACCGCACATAACAGGCCGGTCAGACCGCTTACCCTAGGCCGGTCTGATCGCCTACTCCTGGCCGGTCTGACCGCCAGCGACCAACCGGTCAGACCGCTCATTACAAGCTGGTCAGACCGCCCCGTGAGCTCCGGTCAGACCACCGGTTAGAAACCGGTCTGACCGCCCGACGGTTTCAGAGCACAGCAGGGGAAGAAAATTCAGACAACAGATATTGCTAACTTGCAGTCTTCAAACAATAGAGGAATTAGAGGTTCCCCCTTGATCTTTTCAGCCCAGAAAAAACAAGAAGACAACCACAATAGCTAGAAGAAACTAGAAAACCAAGTGAATCCAATCCAAGACCAAGAATTTCATATTTAGGCCAAAATCTGAAGAAAAAAAAGTACAGAGACAACACCAAAATCCAAATTCCTCTCCAATCCTTGAATCTTTGACCATGAAACTTTGAGGATAGCTACTTGATAGCCTCAGGACTCAACATGCCAAGTTTCATGCCATCTCATGAATGGAAATATGATTCACATCAAAACCCTAGAAAAGGAAAGATGAACAGAGGAGTCCAAAATACAAAAGCTGGAATCAAGAATGGGCTCTTGGGATTTTAACTGATCAAATGATCTTGAGGCATCATCCCAACAAAGAGCAACCCATTTTGGCACTTCTCAGCAAGAAATCACTCAAATTACACAAAGTGAGAAATCAAGCATAGAGAGTATCGAAGAGCAAAAACCAACAGAGTGACAGAAGTTCGATCAAACTTAAACAAAACCATCTCAGATTGATATTGAGGAAGAGATATACATGATTACATAGGAGAAACAACTCACACCCTCTCTACTTCCCCATACATGCTTGAATGATCAAGAACTTCCTACATCCTCACTCAAAAACACATACAGGGGACACAGGGAAAACCAACGTAGCTCTGCCCACTCCTACCAACTCTCACCAAGTAAAGCCTCAAAGCAAAACAACCTCTCCAAAGGCTCTTTTGACTAAGGCAAAACCCTAACTCTCTTCCAAAGCCATGCATACAACCAGGAATTCACTCCTATTTATAGCCTTTGGCTAACAGGTCTCCAACCCGTTATGCCCGCTAAATCCCGAACGGAATGTAACATCTTGATTTTCAAAGCCTTTTTGAAGCTTTCAAAATAAAATTCACCATTTGGATTTTTTCTGGAATTAATTAAAGCTTAATTGGAATTTTCATTAATTAAAAAGATTTAATATGATTAAATTAAACATTAATATTTGTCAAAAATATTTTATTTGTGTTCCTTGTGTCACAAGGAATTTTTCTGTATTTTCTGGGATTTTTTCGGAGTTTTTTTGAGCTCAATTTTAATTTTTTAAAAAAAAGAGAGAGGAGAGAGAATGAACAGTGCCCATCTTCCCCTCGCGCGCAGAGCTCGATGATCTAGCTCTGTACAGTTTCCTTCTGTTTTTCTCTCTCTTCATAACTTCCAATCCGGACCTTATTTGAATGTACTCCCAAAAGGAAAGTTGTGCCAAATCACGCAAGGAATCCATCCCAACTAGCCTCTTTCCGTTCCATTCATCCGTTTGCCTTTTATTTCTTATTTTCTGAAATAGACTCTAAACCGAAATTCGCAAATTGGAGTCGGTTTCTATCTCTTCCAAGCCTATAAATACGACCCCTTCACCCCCTAAACCCATCCCAAGCCGTGCCAAGCCCCTCAAAGCCCAGGACGTCGTCGGCACCGAGGCCCTTCGATCCCGAAATTGCTCGTCGCGTCTCGAGCTATCCGGTGAGTTCTTCCGTGATCCTTTCGCGTCACATTGTGCCATCATGTTCCATCTACCTTCTAGCCAAGTTAATTTGATTTTGGTGCAGCCAATCTCCCGGAATCGAGTTTTCCCCAATCTAGGTCAAGAGCGCTTCCCGATGTCGATTCGTCGTCTCCGGTAAGCTTTAGCCTGTGCAATTGCCTCACCGCGTTCTACGCCGTGCTCACTCCCATTTCCCCAAAAACTCACCACAAATTTTCACCTCCGAACCTCGCCATGGCCGCCAATGGCATCTCGTGTCCCCCATCTACCCGGTGATGTTTTCACCAATCCATTCACGTCACATTGTACCAAACCATCCCAGGTAGCTACCCTCCAAATGGTTTTAGATTTCGTTCACCGAGCACCAAGATATTAAGTTTTCCATTTTTCCTTCCCGACGTCGTTCAAGCGTCGATTGCGCCGTCACCGATGGGTTTCTGGCCGAGCCGATAATTTTCCTAGCTTCACCAAGCCGCATTCTAGCCCATGCTCACCCTACTTCTCCATATTCTATGCCCGAGTTTTATTCCTATATCCAACCTATATCGTTGTAGCCGCTCATGCCGTCACCGTGCTCCGTTTGGCGTGCTGTCACTTCCTATGTGTGTCTTAGGTCCCTAACAACCCATTTTGCTAGTTAGATTCACCTCCCATACTTCCTCTCGCCAGCGCTAGCCTTCTCTCCAAAAGTACTGTTCTCGGATGAACAGTAATTTTTGCTATTTTCCAGCATTTTCTCGCCCGGCAAACTTTAGATCGCTCGTTCTCCTTCGTCCTAGCTCCGATTGACCCAATTCTTTTTCCTAAATTCATCTAAAATTGAGATCTATCTTTTAGTTCTGGTTTTGCAGTTTTTGGAGTTTATTTGGATTTTATTTGAATTTATTTTTGT
Source organism: Dendrocalamus latiflorus (assembly GCA_017311315.1). NCBI lineage: Eukaryota > Viridiplantae > Streptophyta > Magnoliopsida > Poales > Poaceae > Dendrocalamus > Dendrocalamus latiflorus. Next base: position 28,585,235 of record CM029668.1, on the reverse strand, counting down.
GTTTCATTTCGCTTTCTCTCTCGTTAGATCACGCGTTCAAAGGAGCTGAAGCCGGATTCGAAGATCAAGAATTCCTAACTGAGCAAGGCCAAGGCAAGTCGTGTCCTTTGATCATGTTGAACCTAGATTTCAAATCTATTATGTATTTTTTTTAAATTATCGTGCATTGCTACTTTATTATAAAACCCTTGTATTGGTAGTTAATGACCTAATTTATTATTTCCTCCTTGATAATTTGAATACCATGATTCTATTGTCACCATAGGACGGGAAATTATTTAGTGATGCAATACTAGTTGTCACATGGGTGGTACGTTTAGAATTGCTTAGCCATGCTAGTGTTACATTGGGTCTATCATCACAGGTGATTAAATGATTAATTTTGACTTAATGATATATTGGAACATGGTGGTAACCACAATGATAAAATTTGTGTGCCGTGACATTGGGGTGTCATTGGTGTTGGTTATACAAACTTGGTTTTCACTTAGGCGAATGATCGTGCAGTAAAGGGGGTGCAGTTTGCACATTGGGATGTGGATGTTTCGCCTGGGTAATACTTAAGGACTTAACTTCGTGCGCCATTGATCTGAGCCTTACCGTACAACCACATGTCCAGTATGGGATGGACCTGGTTGACTAATTTGTGATGTTTCAATTCTGGTTCCGCCACTGGGATGTCAGTGGGTGTTGTATACATTCCACGAGGCGTAAGAGGGGGCAATTACCAGGTTTGGGGGCGAAACCTCAGCGAGGCAGGACTGGGTTGAGATTGAACATTGTAAAGGCCTTGTTGTGATCTTCTTAGTCGGCATGCCAAAGGAAGCATGTTATACCGGTGACATTACAAGATGATCATATCGTGTGGGTAAAGTTGTACAACCTCTGCAGAGTGTAAAACTATTCGAATAGCCGTGTCCTCGGTCATGGACAATGCTCGGTGATTTCACACGAGGGGTAGAGTTTTCATAAAAACCTAGTTGGGTTAAGTTGGGAAGTGAATGGTTAGTTCACGGGTGTTCATTTCATGGATCTTGGGTCATGGTGGATTCCTTGGGTGAATGGTCAGTTCACTTGTGGTTGGTCTCAATTCCTTTGATTTCTTATTTATTATCATTTTCTAAAGTTCGCTTTTCAATCTAATTATTGTATTTGCTTTAAATTGTTGCTTTCTGCAAAATTAACCTTTCAGCCATCCTTTGGTAAGCCTTGCATACTATATTGCATTCTTTGTTACAAACGACTTGCTAAGCACTTTATGTACTCACTGCTTCATCCATATTTGCTCAGTTGAGGAAGAAGGACCAGATCAGCAGGAGCTACTTGAAGGAGGATACTTCGATGACTTCGCAGATTAGGACTTCGCTCCCCAGTCGATTGCCTGTGGGCATGTCGAATGGCTACTATGCTTATTTCTGGTTTTTCGCTGCTAGTTCTTTTAAGCCTTTAGGCTATTAATTGTAAGCTTGGCCAAAAGGTCGCACTCTGATAATTATTAATAATATTTGAGTTTTTTTCCTAGTAAATCATGATATGGTCGATATTTCATCTTTGTTTATACTGTGTGCACTAGCGTGATCCTGGACTAGTGCAGAATACATAGGAGAGTCTGGATTTGCATATTCGGGTCTCTACAGGAACCGCTTCCACCTGTGCAGCTTTGCGCTTTTACCGAAACGCCCCTCCTGCACCTTCCGGGAAGCTTTCGCGTTCCTTGACGTCCAAGCCTCGCAACTACCTCGAGTCTCCGCCGTCTTTGACACCTCCGACCGTTCTGACCTCGACACCACCTATGCCTAGTCCGACCATTCTGACCTCGACTCCGCCTCGACGTCCTGCAGCCATCACAGACAAGAAACACATCACATAGCACCGCTCGACATATGTAAGCATAAATAGCATCAATTAAGCATACTCAAGCATAATATGGCCCAAAAACTCAAACGGGAAGAAGAATACGCCTCAAGTCCGACTAACCACACCCGACTGAGCCAAATGCCAACATGGCACTAAACGCACAAATCAACTCAATCTTTCCAAACTACTTGTCAATTACTCATCACAAGCATGTGGTCACCTCCACATGGTCTCTCAATCTCCCCCTTGATGAGTATATTGACAAACCCAAAAAAAGCATAAAGATGAGTTTGTTTGAAACAGAAAAAGAGTCAAACAGGGTCCAAAGGAAAACAACGAAGCTCATGACCATGTCGACGAAAGGAGCAAAAGAAAGAGCAAGTTTTCCTCAAAGCTTGAAGAACTCCTTAAAATGGCTTTTTCTTCGCTATTCTCCCCCTTTTGGCAATAAAATCATCAAGGAGCAAGAAAGAGACAACAATTATGAGAATGGATGGAATAGCTGAATTTTATTCAATCTAAGCATTTAGAGCCATGAAAATTATTCAAAATGACCGTGGAGTATTACATCAAGCCATAACATATAAGAATGCTATCAAGATCATGACAAAACATGTATAATCAAGCTTAGCCAAATAAGTCACAATCTGAAATTTAGTCGAATTTCTTAGCATGTCAAGTTAACCATGATTCTAGTCTAGCCAAAGGTATCCATAGATGATTTGGGCCATGTCAATAAGCTAAGTGGAACCAAGAGGCTAGTATTGAATCATTTTAGTGTGCTATTAGTTCAAGAGAGAAACATTTGTGCAAGTACTTGATCTTTTTGAACAATTAAGCAAATTAAGCATATTTGTTATAAGTTTTTCTTTTAAAGCTCATGATTGTCTCCAATCAACATTTTTAGCTATGTGCTAGATCTTAAGCCTTATGAGACTACTCCAAGCGAAAAGCTTAAGAAGATAGTCTTGGTCATCCAAAACTCCCCCTGAGTTCATGCCTTGTGCAATGGCAAGCCGTCTCATGAGAAAGAATTGGTGAGATCAGTTCTTTCGCACAAAAGAGATCTTTTTGCTTTCTTAAAAGGTTGTACTAACTCATGTTTCATCATGGAACTAACATAGCTCAATCTAAAGCTCAATAAAGATTCAAGACTCAACTCAGCCTATTTGACATGGCATGAATCATAAGAGGATAACTAGAGAGAGACTAATCTCAAAAGCTAATGTGACATGAATTAATTCAAGTTGTGCATTTTTAATTAACTCATCATGGCAAAGACTAAACTACACATATAAAGTCATGATCAATCTAGCAATGAAGCACAAATCATGGCAAGATGTAAAGTATTGTAAACATGTCATAAATGGATAATAATCAAGGCTCAATGTAGTTATATTACAATGCAGAAAGACATGCAAGAAAATCCAGCTCCCCCTCAACATGTGATGCAACTTTTTAGTTCAAGCTGAGTTATGTCAAAATTAAGCTCCAGAAGCTCCCAAATGAACTCCCCCTGAACCAAAGTGATAAATCGAGAAGCTGGCAAGAAAAACTGAAAAGGCAGTTCTTAAAGCATAGACAAGATATAGAGAATACTATGGCTCAGACTGACTCTCTTCTACCCCATATGACTCTAAAACTATCAACTGATCCTCTAGCATGCTAAGGAGCAAACACGTACCCTGTCTACCCGAGGGTGGCCCAACCCTCGCTAGAACCTACAAGAAGTGAGTGAGCTCAACCTAGTGAGAAGAGAAACAGCTAATAAGCAGCATCCTAGAATCACAAGATGAGAGAAGAAGTCTAAGCAACTAGACTAGAGAAACACTCTAACCTATGCTAGAAGGACTAAACCCAATGCACTCATATGCAATGCAACAGAAAGGAGTAAGAGCATAATCAATACAATAAAGCAGTAAAGCACAAAGCTCCCCCTCACAACAGTCCATAAGGACAAACCACCCCAAGCTCTCTCCGCAGAGCTGAGAACCTGATAGGAACGGGGTCCCGATCTTCCAACAGGTTCTGGATATGTTCGATTTGGTGGAGGCGCGACACAATTCGATCCGGCTTCCGAATAACACGTTCCGAACCCCGCAATCGCAGCACCACGTCTCCTCAGGTTATCAACCGTGCGCAGCCCGATTGACCTCGCCAAGAAGGCTAATCCTCGCTTGCGAATCGAAGAACACAAGCAAGAACAAGGTAGAACATAACTGAATTGCAGATATATTGATTTAGCACTCGAAAGTTGGGGTCTCACAAACCGATGAACGGTGAAACCGTTCAAAGACAGAATAATCTAAGCAAAACCCAAACCCTAATGGTGGGGGTGGCAGCTAGATATAGAGGAGTGAGGGGCGTACAAAACCCCTGGATGTGCCCTAATGGGCTCCAACACGATACAAAGCCGAACGGCCCAAAAGACGGTGGCGCAGCACCTTGACAGATTCTGAATGCCCACTTGTTTCGATGATTCCCGTTGACTCAGAAGGAATTTTGACATGGGACTAGAGCCATTCGAAAGGTCGTCTTCTCCGCTTTCCATCCATATGTAGAACGTCCAAAACGGAGCCCGGATGCGATCTGGGCGTCCATTTTAGTGCGGCCTGGTTCTGGACTCCGAATTGGATTCAAAGTCGGCTTGAGTTGGCCTCCAACATGATTCGACCGCCCTTGCTGGACTTGTGCGCCTCGTAGCCCTTCTCCAAGTACTTCCAGGTCCCTTCCATGGTTCCTAATTATAATTAAATCATTAGGTAGCAATCGATTCTCAAATGAACAAAAAGAAGTACTTAGAAACGAGCTCACCTGTAAATTCAATTGTCGGGCGTGAGCTCTAGTGATTGGTCCTTGAATGTCAAGTGGAGGAGTGTTGTGTGTATCCGAAGAAGTGATGTCCTCATCAGAACCTAGAGCTATCCAAAGGCTTGGTAAAGATATCAGCCAACTGGTGGTCACTCTCCACAAACTGGAGCACTATGTCACCCTTCTCCACATGGTCTTGAAGGAAGTGATATCTGATATCAATATGCTTGGTCCGAGAATGCTGCACTGGGTTCTTAGCAATGTTAATCGCAGAAGTGTTATCACAAAAGAGTAGAACACTGTCGATAACTAACCCAAAGTCCCGCAGGATTGAGACCATCCAAAGCATCTGACTACAGCAACTGGCTGTAGCGACGTACTCGGCCTCTACGGTATACTGTGTGATGGGGATGGGATCCTGATCTTCCAACAGTTCTGGATATGTTTGATTTGGTGGAGGTGCGACACAAATCGATCCGGCTTCCGAACGACACGTTCCGAACCCCGCAATCGCAGCACCACGTCTCCTCAGGTTATCAACCGTGCGCGGCCCGGTTGACCTCGCCAAGAAGGCTAATCCTCGCCTGCGAATTGAAGAACACAAGCAAAAACAAGGAAGAAACACAACTGAATTGCGGATGTATTGATGTAGCACTCAAAAGTTGGGGTCTCACAAACCGATGAACGGCGAAACTGTTCAAAGACAGAATTAATCTAAGCAAAACCCAAACCCTAATGGTGCGGGTGGTGGCTGGATATAAAGGAGTGAGGGGTGTGCAAAACCCCTGGACGCGCCCCTAATGGGCTCCAACACGATACAAAGCCGATCGGCCCAAAAGACGGTGACGCAGCACCCTGACAGATTCTGAATGCCCACTTGTTTCGATGATTACCGTTTACTCAGAAAGAATTTTGACATGGGACCAGAGCCATTGGGAAGGTAGTCTTCTCAGCTTTCCATACATATGTATAACGTCCAAAATGGAGTCCGGATGCGATCTGGGCGTCCGTTTTTAGTGCAGCCTGGTCCTGGACTCCGAATTGGATTCGAAGTCGGTTTGAGTTGGGCCTCCAACATGATTCGACCGCCCTTGCTGGACTTGTGCACCTCGTAGTCTTTCTCCAAGTACTTCTAGGTCCTCTCCATGGTTCCTAATCATAATTAAATCATTGGGTAGCAATCGATA